>CAUYRH010075649.1:0-61979 GCA_963574655.1 Perodicticus potto | reverse complement strand
TTGTTTTTTACTTCAAAATAAGATATGTGCAGTGTGCATAGGAATTTGTTCATAGTTTTTTTGTTTAAACTATAGTCCGGCCCTCCAATGGTCTGAGGGACAGTGAATTAGCCCCCTGTTTAAAAAGTTTGAGGACGCCTGCTCTATGCAAAGTCTCCTGCTGGGCAATATAAGGAGTAAAAATAAGTTTCTTTTCCTCCTTTAATGATGTTAATTGTCTTGAAAAATAGGACCTACCTATGAAACATAATAAATTTTTTGCCTATAGAGTCAGATTGTCTATGTTCTGATCCTGCCCCACCAAGATGTATGATCTGATAATCTATAAATCTTCATTCTATCTTTTATAAACTAGTAATAAGAAAAGCTATCTCAATACTGGTGATTGATGGGTTAAATTGAATTGTACAAAGTGAAATGCTGGGCACAAATAATGATAGCCTTTATTTTTAAAAATAAAGTTCTATACTTTGGTTGAGAACATTTATGAACTGGCTATCCTGCACCTGTGACTTTCATACTATCACTATATAACATCTCACTTTAATATTTTATGTAAATTCAATACAAAAAGTTTTAAATAATAGCTAATGCCTGGTATTTACCACCTTGCTAGCACATTCCAACAATTGTTTCTAAGTGCTCTACATATATTAATGCGTTTAATACTCACAGTTCTTTTATACCCATTTTACAGATGAAGAAATAAAAGCATAGAGAAATTATGTAATTTACCTGCAGTTATACAGATATAGTTACAAACTGATGAAGTAGTGATTTAAACCTTGGCAGTGTAGCTTCAGAGTCTGTGCTCTGAGTGCTGTGCTTTCCAGCCACCATTGGTATAGCATAGGGAAAAACAAAGATATAATGAAATTGTACTCTGCTGAGAGATTGCTCTCTGAACGCTGGCTTACAGACACATAAGCTAGATTTATAGCCAGCAGACTGAAGTGGGTGAAGTGAAGAGATTTGGGTTTTGGTGTCTCATACTTCTGCCTGCTACTTAGCCTCATCATGACCACAGTAGATAGATGAACACCCAGTACACCAGGCCCTTACATAATATAAATAAGAAAAATAATGTGCAAGCACCCAGTTTTGACTAGTCTATGATCATATGATCTTCAGTAGTGCAGTTGGAATTAATTCCTGCCTGGGTCTTCTGCGTCCTCATCCATGCCCCTTTATGCATTCTAGGCACTGCTCTTTTACCAAACAAATTTTAGATTATTGAAGGACTGCCTTTAGCTCAAGAACATCATTACATAAAGAGGCAGACTCGTAAAAATTTTAGGTCCCTTTGTCTTCCCTGTAAGTCACAAAGTCATCATGGATTAATTTCAAGAAAACTATAAATGGCTTAGCTTCCAGCCTTCCCACTTTGGCCTACTTTTTGTAAGAAAGAACACAGTCTTACTATCATATTCTTACTGCCATCATGTATAAGAGTATGCTTATGCTCAAACCACCCTTTTCGGGGGAGGAACACATTGGTAAACAGAACTCATCTTCAGTGTGATATAAAAGAGCAGCGTGATATATGAGTGTGCAGGGGACAAGGTTTTTCATTCCCACAGCCTGGTCGACACCTTGTGACCTTGGGCAAGTCAGTTTGCCTCTGAGTCTCTCTACAGAATGATGAGCTGCAGCTGGGGCAACAATCAATAATCTATGATCTTCCCCAGTCACTTAGTAATTTTCTCCCCCAGACATCTTAATTAATCCATTTATTGGATATATGTGGCAGAGTTCAGGGGGGTCCTAAATAAATCCTAGGAAAAAACTACAGGGTTAGATAAGATAATTTAGTCCTCTTTATGCAATAATTATGACCCCTGGCAAACCCTCTCCCTGGTTCAGATTAGAGAGTCTTAAGCTACTAGGCTGGAACAGGATAAGCAGGCTCTTTGTGTCCTAATTATTTGTTTCCTTTGAAGTCCCACGAGTAAGATTGGACAGAAATAGAATCTGTGGATCAAAGCTATAGAGAAGATATCATCCTTATGAGCAGAACATGAACTCATTTCTAGAGAAACAGACCTACCCTTCCCCACGCAAATGTATTCTGAAGTGCAAAGTTTTCAAGTGAAACACATTGGTTGCGATTTTCATTGACATCATCTTCTTGTTTGTGTGGGTTTGTAATACCAACATATTGAAAATAGGACAGGCACGGAGAAGGTGAAATTGACATTGATACTTACCATACAAACCATTTTGTGGTATGCGTTTATCAGAATAATATATCAAATTACAATATAATAGATAGATAACTTTCCCTCCGGGGGGGTAGAGTTTAAACCCCTTCACTGTCTTGAGAATGAACTAGGCTTAGTGACTAAGGAGAAAAGAAAAGAGAGAAAAAGAAAGAATGAGTAACTTTTCAGGGGAAAAGCCCAGAAAGGACCACATTAACAAAAAGGGGACAGTTGACGTCACCAAAAGTCGTCATGTGTCTGTCCTGCAGCTCTATTAGGATATGAAGAAAACAGCACTTCTCTTTTGTGGTTGGCGTCCTCAGAACACGTAGCCCCAGGCTCAGCAGGAGAAACACTTTAGACAAACACAGACTGGGAGACATCCTATAAGATTCCAACCCAGACCCTCCAACCTGTCAAGTTATGAAAAACTGCACTAAATTGTCCAGACCAGGGGAGACTAGGCATATGTGAAAAACAAGTGCAACGGGGTGTGCTGGGTTGGATCCTGGAGCACAGCAAGGAAAACTGATGAAATTCAAATAGATTTGGGGTCTAGTTCATTGCAGTATACTGATGTCCTTTTCTTAGCTTTGTCAGATAAACCAAGGTAGTGTCAGGAACAGTGCCAAGAATTGGGTGAGCAGTGCATATAACTCTCACACTGTTCACAGGTTTTCAACAAATCTAACATTATGTTCAAATAAAAATTTTATTTAAAACAATATATTATAAGCATTGTGCCACAATATTATTTTTCTATTATCCAGATCATTGATGGATATATAGTATTCCATAGTGTTCATTAAATGTGATCATAACTAACACAGATGTTGTCAGACGCTAAGTGCAAATGAGGAGTAACATTTGTTGTTATTGCTATTAAAACATCAGTGAATATTTTATTACGGTTAATGAAAAGTTCCTATCTAGTGTCCTCATACTTGCTATTTCTTTCTTGTTTTTCTTTTCTTTATGTATGTGATCCTGAAATCCAGCTGTAGAGTTCACTGTATGATGTAAAGGGAGAGATGTTTGAGCACCTGGGGAGAAGAGCCGTAGCATGATTGTCCTCTGTTCTGTTTCAGTGTCATCCCAGTGGCTGTCTGATAGACCTCTGCCTCCAGATGGGAGTTATCATGTTTTTGAAGCAAATATGGAACAACTTCATGGAATTGGGATACCCGTGAGCATATTATATTTAAATTTGCCTATGTGTAGTGACAAAGAAGGATAGAGGTAGTGAGAACAGTGCCTAAGATGTGTCCTTGGTAATCAGAGAGGTGAGGGTTGAGTTCTCACACTGATTCTTACTGAATGTGTGACCATATATAAATTAAACTTTTCTGAATCCGTGTCCACATCAGTAAAGCGAGATCAATGGTTACAGCTACCTCAAGAATAATTGTAAATAGCCGGGTGTTGTGGCGGGTGCCTGTAATCCCAACTACTTGGGAGGCTGAGGCAAGAGAATCACTTAAGCCCAGGAGTTGGAGGTTGCTGTGAGCTGTGATGTCATGGCACTCTACCCAGAGTGACAGCTTGAGACTCTGTCTCAAAAAAAAAAAGAAAAGGGTGGCACCTGTGGCTCAGCGAGGAGGGCACCGGCCCCATATACCAAGGGTAGTGGGTTCAAACCCGGCCCTGGCCAAACTGCATCAGAAAAAAATAGCTGAGCGTTGTGGCAGTCACCTGTAGTTCCAGCTACTCGGGAGGCTGAGGCAAGAGAATCACCTAAGCCCAGAAGCTGGAGGTTGCTGTGAGCTGTGACTGCATAGCACTCTACCAAGGGTGACAAAGTGAGACTCTGTCTCTACAAAAAAAAAAAAAAAAAAATTCGCACAACTTAAATAAAAAAAAAAGAAAAAGAAAAAAAAGAATAACTGTAAAGATTAAAGGAAAGAATGAAAGAATGGATGTAGGGTAACTTGCCCAATGCATTATGACACCTGACACCTGATGCTATTTTTAAAACACTATTTGCTATATAGGTTCTGGAGGACAAAAATAATTTTCTGGTTTCTTTTGGCTATCAGCAGATGAAGGTGGTAGTGGTAATGGTGATGGTTATTGTGTAATAAAAAGAGCCTCCCTCCCTCCCAAAAGAACAAAACAAAGATAAAATCCTAGGATTGGAAGTCTTGTAGTCTTTGTTACAAGTAAAAAGAAAATCATTAAACTAGGATTGAGTGTGATAACATCAATACAATAGAATTCGGGTTTTGTCCTTTTAGAGAAGTTTTAAACTATTTGTGAAATGCTGACAGAAACAATAAATGCCCACTTTCCTGTGTATTAAAATGTACTTTCCTTCAAAAACGACAGTCAATACAGGGAATTTTAAATGATGTGATATTGAGACTTAGAGGACTAATCAACCACAGGTTACAAACATAAGAATTTTGGGTGATTGCCTCATTATGAGGGAAGAGCTCATTAATTGGTTTATGTTATAAATAGATTAGATGTCATCATCAAATTATGCTCTGATTTTTTTCTGTTCCTTTTCTTTCTTTTTTTTTTTCTCTCTGCCAGGAGCTTTGGAGTTTTTGTATTATTATTTTTTTTTTTTTCTGTAGAGACAGAGTTTCACATTATCACCCTTGGTAGAGTGCCGTGGCATCACACAGCTCACAGCAACCTCCATCTCCTTGGCTTAGGTGATTCCCTTGCCTCAACCTCTGAGTAGCTGGGACTTCAGGCACCCGCCACAACACCCAACTATTTTTGTTTTTGTTTTTGTGGTTTGGCCGGGGCTGGGTTTGAACCCACCACCACCCTCGGTATATGGGGCTGGCACCCTACCCACTGAACCACAGGTGCCACCCTGACTTTTTTTTTCTTGTAGGCCTACAAATTTTGTCAGGACTTTTCTGAGCAGAAACCTGGGGATTGGGCAAGTGACATTAACCCTGAATCTGCTATGAAGTCTTGTGTTAATTACAGACATGGACAATGGAGTTACCCAGACATGGTTAAGATTCCTTCTCTGTTCCTTGCTAAATTGCTTACAATCCTTGGCCTCTCTGAGACATTTATTTTTATTTGTGAAATAGAAGATTAAATGAGATGACCCAAAGGATTTTTGAACCTTTAAAATAATTGTCAGACCCTTTTTGTAAGGAGGTATTTATATTTATCTTTAATATTCAAAACTGAGCAAAGCAAATTTCTTCTAAAGGATGGAACATGGCGGAGCCTGGTCCATTGTTTGTACCCTTTCTGTCCTTGGCTCACCTGTTTGAAACATAGAGTTTGGGAAACATCATTTGAAAGTAGCTGAGGAAATTATGTATCCAATGCTTAGCACAGGATATAAAATCGTGAGTACTTAACAAGCACCATTAAGATGGTGTGACAGTCACTATAGTCTCTAAAAAAAAAAAAAAAAAAAAATGATTCTTTGTGTTACCATTACCCATGGAATGATGTACATTCTAGGTACTTCAGTCAGCACTTCTTTACGATAGTCTTGACCAAGGTATCAGCCTGGTTAATGTATATCAAATCCTAAGGGCAACATGGCCCTTAGGGACATCCTGCTGGTGTTTCCCAATATGTAGGTAAAGGCTTTGGGGAAGAAAATTTAGCAGGAGTGTGCCAGTCATTTGAAAAATGTTTTTCACAGGGTGGTGCCTGTGGCTGAAAGGAGTAGGGCACCTGGCCCATATGCCAGAGGTGGCGGGTTCAAACCCAGCCCCGGCCAAAACCTGCAAAAAAAAAAAGCAAGACCTTCTCCCCAATTAAAAAAAATTTTTTTTAATGATTTTCTAACTTTCAAACCACAATTCTCCTTCTTCAAGTAAAATTGAAGCAGAACCAAAATAAATGTGACAGAAGCAAGCATAGCTGCCTCCGTTCCGACCTCCAGCTCCTTTTTCATCTTCATGAGGCTCCAGAGGCAACCTCCACGGGATGTGCTCTGAAGCACCTCCTGGCAGTTTAGTCCATAACTAGAGTTGTTCTTCCAATTGCCAACTGAGGCTTGGGCTGATGACTCATTAAAATTGAGGGTTGGGTATGGTTTCCCAAGTTCTGTGATATTTAGCACATCCCAGAGATAATTTTCATCAAACTCTTAAATACTCCAATACCCAGAAATCCACATTGCATTGTGTACCAGGACATTTTTGAGTCACAATTTCAAGACTGCTGCTGGGCTTGGAAAAAAACTATTGTCACTTTCTTTCTTACCAGGTCTGAGAGATGGACTTATAAATACAGATCCATTCTTTGCCTGGCAAATACTACTCAGTATGCTAGCAGAATGTTATCACTAACACTCAAAACTCAGCATGTTATAAACTTAGAGAGGTAGAGCGGAGCCTGTGGCTAAAGAAGTAGGGCACCGGCCCCATATACCGGAGGTGGCGGGTTCAAACCTAGCCCCAGCCAAAAAAAAAAAAAAAACAACTGTAAACTTAGAGAGGTAAAAGGACTTGCTAAAAATCACACAGCTCTTGCATTATGGAGTGGATAATATAACCTAGGTCTCCAAAACTCTGTCTAAAGCTCAGATTTTTTTCATGTAATAAACTGTAGCATGATTTTATTCATATTCACAAAGCACAATCCAGAGGATTTGGAGTTATGAGGAATGAAGAGATTACCTAACACAAGAAGTGATGTCAAGCATTTATATGGGAGTAGAGTGGGAGACAGGAATCCTAGAAATGGGTGTTTGTCTAATTAATATTAAGGAGCACCTTGGTGAATTTCTAGATAAATATGCAGAGTCAAAGAGAGTTCTGGAAGGCCTGGGTTCTATGCTAAACTTTTTCAAAAGATTTTAGAATTGTTATTTAG
This sequence comes from Perodicticus potto, assembly GCA_963574655.1. Taxonomy (NCBI): domain Eukaryota; kingdom Metazoa; phylum Chordata; class Mammalia; order Primates; family Lorisidae; genus Perodicticus; species Perodicticus potto. Next base: position 54,972 of record CAUYRH010075649.1, on the reverse strand, counting down.
ACTTTTTTTAACTTTTAAAACCTTTTTTTTTTAAGTTCAGACAAAATACTTTCCATTTCCAGAAATACTTAGTGTAGTCCAAGGGTAATTCATATTTCTCTTTGCTGAACACATTGTCAGTTGAATTAAGAGGCTTACGTAGGTGTTTTTTTCCTTTGGTCTGTTCTGTGATGTAGGCTGATCCAGAACTGGTGGTCACGACATAAAATCAAGCGGGGAATACAGGATGCTTCCATATCTCAGTGGGAAAATGATTGGAATCTGCAGCCTATGAATATTCACGGACTCATGGACGAGTACTTAGAAATGGGTAAGGAAAGAACATTATGCAGGACGATTTGGACCTCTCAATATGCTTTTCCTATGTCACACAAACTTTGGTTGAAAACAAACAAACAAAAAAAAACCTCTGTTTTTTCCAATGCCAAGCATTCTAAAATATATCAGTGTGTTTATCTCAACTTAACGCAGAGCTTTGGAAGGCTTGCACATTTCATCCTCTGAGAACCATAACATTTCTCCAAAATGAAAGATTTTCTCGCAGTGGAACACCTTGCATTTGAGCAAATACAGGGTGTCCATAAAGCTCATGTGTGATTTAAAATAGTTGTAAATTTTACTTGTGCATGAACTTCATGGACATGCTGTATTTTGAAGAAACAAAATTACGCTGGTTCAATTCTGATTTTAAGTAATATACCATCCCACCCAAATAAGGCCATAATTGTTTTTCACCAAAAAACCTATGCACAGATCCAGTCAGAGACTTAGCTTCTTTGAGAATCTTATTTATGTTAAGAAAATAGGGATTTCCACACAACACTGGGTGTTGCCTTGACATTTGCTTTTCTGTGGGCTCCACTTTGCTCATCTATAAGAACAGAGGACAAGATTGGATCTCTCTTGGTTCCCTTCCAGAGCCAAGCACTTTCCACCTCTTTGCCACCACTGCCACCTTCTTCTTCTTCCTCTTTTTCCTGTATCTTCTCTTCCTCCCTTCTTGCTACTCTTTTTCCAGTTCCTCTCCCCTTTCTCTTCCTCTTCCTTCCCTCCTCCTTTTCCTTTTTCTTCTTCCTTCAAGCTGCACCACGTATAGGGGAAAAGCACAATAGACCACAAATCTATTCAGATCTGAATTCCTTCAGACCTGAGGATGGATGCAGCTTTTACCATCATCATCAATCTACCATTTAGCAAGTTTACGTGTTATATGAACTAAAGTCTCTTCAACATTAAAACACAATCAGCCTATTTGCATTGTAGGGATGTCAGAAGGATTAAAGACAATTTTCCTAAGGCACTTACTTTGGTACAAAGGAAGCACTCAGTAAATGATACTGTTTATGTTATTAACTTTCTAATGCTCTCCTTTTACAGTTTTGCAGTTTGGATTTACCACCATCTTTGTGGCAGCTTTTCCTCTGGCCCCTCTTTTGGCTTTGTTAAACAATATCATTGAAATCAGGCTGGACGCATACAAATTTGTCACCCAGTGGCGGAGGCCTCTTCCAGCCCGAGCAACTGACATAGGTAAGATTCAGAAATGTGATATTCTTGGAATTGCTAATGTCAAGAGGCGTGCTGTGGTTTGGATGTGTTTCCCCCCACCCAATTCACATATCAAAACTTCATCATCGATGTGATAGTGTTAAGAGGTATGGACTTTAAGTCAGGAAGGCAAAGCCTGATGGATGGGTCCAGGACACCTATCATAGGGCTTCGGGGCATGGGTTTATTTTCTTCTGTTTTTTCACTATGAGGAAACACAGCATCCATCTCCATTTTGCCTGCTACCTTCTGCCATGTGAGGACCCAGCAGCAAGGCCCCATCATGGAAACAAGGAATCTCCAGACACCAGATGTACTGGTGCCTGGATCCTGGACTTTCCGGTCTCCAGAACAGTGAAAAAATAAATTTTTATTTTTGTTACAGCAGCACAGATTTCTAAAACAACATGGCTTGATCTTTCTTAGCATCATGCAGGCTTTTACTACAGGAGCTTCCTCCAACTATAACAAAACTTAATGGTTTTAGTTAACAAAACAATGAAATAAACTTTTAGTTGAGAATAGGTTCGCATTAAAGATACTGTTCAAACTTGTTTTAACTATGAATAAAAAGGATCTCTTTACATTTTAATAAACTTAGCTCTGCCTCATTCTATATAATTGCTGCAAAGATTTCTATTTTATGTATATGACTTAAGGACTTCAATATAAACAACACCAAGATGAACATCTTCATGTATACTTTCTGATTCTGTCCTCAGGATAAATTTCTAGAATTAAAAATTCAAAGACCATTCACATTTAAAATATTTATACATAACTTGGCAACATGTGCTCCAGAAATAGGCCCATTTACACTCCCACCATAAGAGTATGAATATCTACTAACCCATTTTTTCAACAACTCCAGGTATAATTAAGAGTTTTTAATTTTTATTGTATCCTTTTAAATCCAGAGAGGAAATTGATATCTTCTATATTTACTTACATTTTTATAACTATGAAGTGACAATTTTTCACCTGTAGTTTTCATCATCATTTTGTTTTTTAGATGCATCTGTATTATTCTATTTATGTTTATTTGTTGGTTATTAACATTTCGTGATTTTATTTAAATTGTTGATTTTTCCAAAATTTCTTGTTGAAATTGAGTTCCAGCTTTTTTTCCTTGATTACTTAATTTTCCCAAAATCATTGATTAAATAATTCATTTTTTGGAACTTATTTGAATTGTTTATCTTATTCTACATTCCAGAATACACTTGTTCCATAGATCTGATAACTTATCCTGTATACTGCTTTAATAAACTATAGTTTTGCAATAGATAGTCTAAATATATTAGAAAGAAATTTTACACTTTTTCTTTTGGGGACTTTTCTGGCTAATTTTGCAAAGTTACCTTTTCACTTAATTTCACCCATTTATATATTCCACAGCCACAAAAGTCTATTTAAAATATAAGAATCTATAGAGATTGAACAACATACAATTTGAGTTTTCATTTTTTGAAACAACTAAAATTATTGCTGTCTTTGATTTTATTATTATCATAATATAAGCACATTAAAGAAAATCTAGAAAATAAATCAAAGAAAAAATATCTCTTATTCCTACTTTAGCTAGCATTTACTGTACCTTCCAATAGATTAATTATTATTTTTTAAACTTTGTTGGATTTTACTTTGCTTAATCCAGACAACACAAAAGGATAAAAAGAAACAGATAATAATTCTTCTCACCTTTACATTTCCTTTCTACCTCGGGGAATCAATGCTATATGGCAGACATTCTTTGTCAAGATGTTTTTGCTCATACAAACATAACAAAAATATATTTGTGCAATATACATGGTATGTGGGATTCGGCATTGTTTTTCCTTCACAAACATCCTCCAGCCTCCAAAATATTGATCTAATTTATTTTAGAGTAGTAAAATTCATAATATAGATCTAACAAAATTTTACAGTCATTTTCTTACTTTGTTTCCCTATGACAAGCAAGAATAAACACAAATATAGGCATAGAGATAAATACAAATACAAACATAGATATTAAATATAATGCAGTAGAACTTCTTTGGCTGACTACCTCCCTATATTAACCACCTCCTTCAGTTGACCTAAATGTCATAGACTGGATATGCATCACTGCACATTATCAGTACAGTAGACCTAGTTCTTATGTTGACCACCTCCATACGGGGACCAGTTACAGTCCCTTGGGTAGTAACTTTCAGAGGTTCTACTACTTATCTTATTTTCACATATGGCTGTGCGAGTGTTTGTACACAGAGTTTCTGTCAAACATATCCCAATAAATAGGCCTAAGGGATTAAAATGTATTCATATTTAATTTTACAAGACATCAGATTAATTACCAAAAATGTAACAAGTCATACTTCCAACAATATAAAAGACTGTTGTTTCCACAATCCCTAAATAGCACTAGATGTTATTAATACTTTCATATATTATACTTTAAAAAAATCTTCTTTTTGAATAGCATCATTCTAAGTACTAATGATTGAAATGTTTAAAAAATATTTATTGATTTATTTTCATTTTTAAGGAAAATTGCTTATTTGTATTTCTGTCTATATTTTTCATGCTGTTTATTTTATTAAAATTTTAGGATTTTTTTGTATATTTGGTATATTACCCTTTTGTCGGACTTTATAAAGCAAATATTTCTCCCAGTCTGCTTTTTTTTTTGACTGAATATTGTGACTTTTATAAAAACAAATGCAATTTTAATGTATTCAAATTTTTTTATGAATTCTGATTTCTTGTCTTTTGATCTTCCTAATGAGGTAACCTTTTACATGCCTTTAAAAAAAATTTAAAAATATAGTCAATTATATATATTATTAAATATATATAAATATATATATATTATGACTCAATGTAGTCATATTATAAAGATTTTAAGAAACAAGGGGGAAGAAAGAAAGTTGCCCTGTTATTCAATCACCTTTAACATTTTTGCGTATTTTTTCCCCAGGACTTTTTTTTCCTCGTTGATATTTTTACAGGTAAATTTAATTCTATTTGAAACACCAGTTTTGACTATGATCAATAATATATTGATTCCTTACACTGTATATCCTTAAAGTTTTTTCTGTGGTTGTCTGATGCCAGATTGACCTCCTCAAAAATAGAAAATGTCGACTATTAAGTTACAAGTACACCAAACTAGTTTTGCTTTTCTTGTACTTTGTAGATACTTGAAAATGTAGACATTTCAGGGTGTACACAATCATGTAAAACTTGAAGTATTTTTATGTATAGATTTTTATTGCCATAGCAAGTTCTGTATATTAGGCTTGGAAACATCCTGGACACCTGTGCCATGTCTCATGGTTACAGACATGAGCCAGGTCCTAATTGCAGTTCAGTTTTTAAATCTTTCTAGACAGGGGTCTACCTTAATTCTCTGGGGAAAAAACTATATTCTATAGCTGTAATATCTGCAGTAAAATACCATATTAAGAAAGCAAATAATGCACAGCCCTGTAGACCCAACATAAGTAAAAATTCATTCCAGAAAAGATTGAATAGAGCATTTTCATATTTTTCATTTTTATTCACTACCTTTAATCTTTCTCCTATTTAGGGATCTGGCTTGGAATTCTTGAAGGAATTGGTATATTGGCTGTGATCACCAATGCATTTGTAATTGCTATAACATCTGATTACATCCCACGTTTTGTTTATGAATACAAATATGGGCCCTGTGCAAACCACATAAAACAGAATGAAAAGTAAGGTTGAAATGTATACATTTTCCTAAATATATTTTATGTTTGTTATTAAAATGGGAACTTGTGGGAAGTTTTGTTTTGTGTCCATTATTGTTTCTGAGCATTGCCTTGGTAATGTGTTTATTAGATGAAATCAAGCAAGGTTAAAAAAATGGTATTTTTTAAAGCAAATAATTTTAGTCTCTCATCTTTTTTACTTGGAAATGCATCACTGGTATCAAAATGTTAAAGCATTGTAATGTATTTAGACGCCAAATGCTAGAACTGGAAGAAATCTTAGAAATTCTGCCATGCAGCCTTCTTTCTGTATCAATGGTGGATTGACACCCTGGTTGATCAAATTGCTGAAGAGCACAAAGATGGTTTGTGGGGAGATACATAACAAGAAGCAACTGGAAGCTATACAAGTGGAGATTTCAAAAGGAATTTATAGCTAAGGGTGGGATTAAGGAGGCATAAAAAGTTTTCTTGGACCTGTCTCCCATGTATTTTCTGTCAAAATTTAAATCTACCCTACAGAGCAGGGTTCTTAAACCTCTGCACTGTTGACATTTTATATTAGATAATTCTATATTTTGAGGGAGGAAAAGAGGCTGTGTGGTGCATTGTAGGATGTTTAGCAGCTCCCTTGGCCTCTACCTAGTGGATACCAGTAGCAGCCTCCCTAGTTCCCAAGTTGTAACAACTAAATATATCTCCGAGCACTGTCAGATGGTCCCTAGGGAAGGGAGGTGGGAATCACTCAGTTTAGAACATTACTTGGGAAGATATAGGGATTTTTTTATGTCTTTCCTTATTGAAATAACGTATTGGGATAGAACACAGGAGGGTGTTAGATTTGGGAAACAGCGCTGAAGAGTTGAAGAGGTGAGCCTTAGATGTGAGAGTCATGATGGGAGCAGCTGCTTCTGCTCCTTCCTTCTGGAACAGCTGTGGGGTGTGGCCAAGCCAGATGCCGGATGTGTGCCAGACAGGATGAGCCCCAGTTTAGGATATCGGTAATAGTTATGAATGGATGTTTTCTCAGAATACTGAAATGCCTTTCTGAATACACATATCTCAGGGCTTCCAAGGGAGGAAATGAAAGCATGGGTATTATTTTATTTTACATTTTGGTGTCTTATCAAGAAATTTTACCCTAAGTCAAACACATAGGTTGGAGTTCTAGCTGCCTTTCTCTGACAGGCACAGCGTCAATCTAGACCTACTTGGTTCTTGACAAAAGTAGTATTTGAGATACTTATGAACTGTAAAACACTATATAAGATGGGTTTTAGTATTAACGGTGAAAAACCAAAAAATTCTTTTTTTTCTTAATTCATAATAGTCTAGTTTAGAATCTATTGAAAGCTATTAAACCCCTTAAGGGCATAAAAATACAGTAGAACCTCCATAGTTGACCACCTCCCTACACTGACCACCTCCTTAATTTGACCTAATTTTCATAGACCAGACACACACCACATGTATTCAATATACAGCAGGTCTAGTTCCTCATGTCGCCCACTTCCATATGTTGACCAGTTTGTTACAGTGCCTTAGGTGGACAACTTGCAGAGGTTCTCCTATACATAAAACATTCCTGTCTATCTGACCATTATTAGCTTTTTTAACCTCTCCTTAAACTTATATTGTACATATTTTTTCCATGCGTAATTTGACCTGAATAGAAGCCTTATGAGATATTCTATATAGTGAGCACAATTTTAAGTTTATTAATAGTTACTTGCCAGAGGTTGCCTGGAGCTGAAGTTATGTCTCTGCCTCAGTGATAGGACACGGAGAAGCAGATTTGGTCCGTAGATAGGCTTGTTTGGCAGTCCTGTCATTAGAAACATTATTTGCTAGTGTCTTTACTGCCACCTAGTGGCAAATAAAATGAGGTTGGCTGGGCATCTATTACCCTTTACATTTCAGGAACTGCCTTTCATGTAGATAGCGCCTGACCCCTTCTCTGTACCAAGATCTAGCGTTGTAGACTAATTGCAAGCAAAGATGTGGATGGCTTATGAGACCTTGACACCATACGTTCAGAGGGGAACCATGTTGGTTCATGTCTTTCCAGCTGTGCTTAGTAGCTAAATTGGAATACATTCATTCAGATTGGAAATTTTCAGAGCCAGATGGAAGAGGGACAAGATGGCAATGAAGACAATGGTATTTGCTAATTGAAGTGACAAATTACATTCTCTAGTACGAACAAGGAAGAGAGTTAAGGGAGCATGGCCCTGTAATTAAAGTATCAAAGTGATCCCTTAATGACATGGACGTGTATTTGAATCCAGGTCCTAGCAACTATTTGTCCTAGGGCAGTGGTTCTCAATATGGGATCTGCACATATTCCTCAGAGGTCCATGAGGTCAATACAATTTTATAATAATACTAAAACATTATTTGCCTTTCTCACACATTTACATTGGCGCCGATGGTACAAATAGAATAGTGAACAATCTGCTGGATTTGCATGAGTCAAAGCAGGGGCACCAAACAGTATTAGTAATGACCGTATTAGTCATCAACAACAATTAAAAAGTACTAAGGAATTCAGTGTGTCCCCATTGAAGCGTTAATCATTATTTTAATAAAATCTCCATTTTTTAGTAAATGACTTTGCTGAGTATTCTGTGTGACAAAATGGGAAGTGTGAATAAAGCACTTCTGCTCCATACCAAGGTATGTCTCGAGGAAAGCACTTGTGTGACTACTGAAGTAGCAAGCTGAGTAAACTTTTTTCCAACATGAAATGATGATTGCCAGACAAACTGTAATTATTCAGACTCAGGGATATAGCAGACACTCTTTTAAAGAAAGCGTAAAACCACCAACTGTCATTTAAAGAGACCAGTTGACAGTATTTCTTGCCACTGATAAAGTTCAAGCTTTGAAATGAAAATTAGAAGTTTAGATAACTTTTATCTACCACTGGTGAGCTTAGAAGCGTCCCAGTACTTACAGAATTATTGTTCTGAATAAAATAAATGGTAATATCAATAATTGTGATTTTTTTTTGCCTCCTCTATAGTAAAGATATGTCAACATTTGGAAGATATGCATAATTCTAGGAGCAAATGTTTTCCAAGTGACCCATATTTGACATTACAAAATCATGCATGAATAAAAGATGAATTGAAAATATGAGCTATACTTATAGGTTTTAATATAACACCATAAAATATTCATTTATATGGTTTAAGATTTTTCATTGGAACTAAACTTTAAGAAATACCACATATAGAATTTTGGTGGAATGTCAAGGAAAAATATCCATGGTTTCTGTAAAGCTATTAAAATAGTCCTTTCACAGCTACTTATCTAGGTGAGGTCATATTTTCATAAATAAAGAAAAATTGAAACAAATTTAATACAGAAGCAGATAAGAGAATCCAGCTGTCTTCAGTTAAAACTGACACTAAAAGAATTTGCAAACCTATAAAACAATGTCATTTTCATTACAGTTTTCTTTTGTAAAATATAACTTTTTCTTAAAAAGATGTCACAGTAATTTGTAATGGGTTTAATAGTTATTTTAAGCTCATCTTGTTATTGTCTAGTTATTTTGAGCTCATCTTTTCCATCCTTAGGGGTCTTACAAACCAACTGGCCATTCATTACAATCACTTCCTTTGTTATACAGCCTCGGCAGAATCATGTCCCTGCTTCTCTGAACTCTTTTATCTACTGTACGCTGCACCCAGGCAGTTTGTGAATGAAGCAAAACGATCCTACTGACTAGTTTCACTTTGAATTTTATCATGTGCCTGTATGGACCTGACAAACATACTTTAATACTTTATTTACCTCGTCCATTTGCTGTTCTACTTTGCAGAGAAGTTGGCCACGCCTTCTCCTTGCTCCTCAGACCTTCAGCACCTCTTTCCTTCTTCCCACTCTCACCTCATCTTGCTTCCTACTTAACTAGGAAAAGTGAACCAATTAAAAAATAACTTTCACAGATGTCCATTTTCACATCTACCTCCCTACAGAATGTGTTCTGTACAGTCTGCCTTCTCCGACTTCCTAGAATAGAACTGGGTTCCTACCGAAGGCAAAATCTCTTCACCATGCCCTAAATCTCTTTTTTCCTAAGAACATCATTCTAGTAATTCCTCCCTTTCTCTTATACGTTACCAATTTTGCATTTGTTGTCTTTTTCACATTGACATTGGAGCATGCCCCTGTTATTTCGATACATATGTACCGTCCTCCCTGGTCCACCACCTCCCAGCCACGTCTCCACGTCTTTGCTCTCATCTGTAACAACACCTCAGAAGCATTTTCTGTTCCTGCATTCACCAATTCCCCCCAACCTCTTCACCTTTAAAATCTGTCCAGTAAGACTTACGCCCCAACACCCAACCAGAATTTCACAATGGCTTTCATCTTGTCAAACTCTTATGTCAATTGCCAGTTCTCCCATCACTTGGGGTATGAGCAACATTTGAACTAATCAGTCACATTTGCTAATTCTCATCTCTCAACTTCTTAATTTGGGGGGTGACCTCATGACTGCCCTTCAACTCCTATTCTTTACTCATATGGTATCTTTTTAACCAGGTCTGCCGTAAGGACATTATTAGAAATGTTAACCCCCAAATCCTAATCCCCTTTATTCTGTTACTCTGTTATGATGAAAGGCAGGGTTTACGCTATTTTCTTCAAGGATATCTAATTTATCCAACACCTTATGTTGGAAAGACAGCTCTTGCACTACTGGATTGCAGGGACATTTTTGTCATAAATCAGGTGGGTTGTGTTTTTGTAGATCTGTTTTTGAACTCTCTCCTCATTTCCATTGGTCTATTTGTCTTTTCTTGCATGAACACCACTGTGACTTAATTTCTGTATTTCTTTATGTTAAGACAAAATTAAGTGCTATGATCTTCCAAATATTTTCTTCTTGAGCATTGCCTTCGATGGTATAGACATTTTTCATTTGCAAATAAGCTTTAGATTCGGATTATCAGTTACTGTTTTACAAGATCTGGGAGAACTGACATTTTAATAATCCTTGAACATACTGATTCCACTTAATTAGGTCTTCATTGAATTATCTGAGAAAAATTTGTTTTTATAGATTCCAATGTAGAGGTCCAATGCATAATTTTTAGATGTATGCCTTGGTATTTGGTATTTGTAATATCACCATAAATAGTATTTCTTTAAATTTCATTTTCTATTTGTTTGATGCTACTATCTAGAAATAGTTATTTTTATATATTGATTTTTCATCTCTGTAGTGACCTTACTACATTAATTCAAATTATTGTAGATTGTTTTATGTTTTCTATGTACACAGTTATGCCATATGTGAATGACAGACTTATGTATTCTTTCTATATGCTCATTACATTATATCCTTTTGTTCTACTTGTATAAATTATGTTGAATAGAAATGGTAACAATGAAAATGTCTGTCTTATTCCTGACCTCAGGGGAATGAGTTCAGCATGGTTAGCGTCTCACTGTTAAATAGGATATTAGCTATATGGGATTCCTTATTAGATTACGATCTTACCAGATTTTTTGTCTGTTGAGTGGCATTTATTATGAATGAGAGCTGAGTTTTATCAGATACTTGTTTCTTTATTCACATGATCATATGATTTCCTCCTTTTGTTCCATTAATGTAATGAATCTCATTGATCGATTTTTATGTGATAGGAAAAACACTCGCATCGTGAGAATCAACTCCTCTTAGTCATGAGATTCACTTCTGGCCCGTGGAAGTTTTAAACTCATCTTGCCACCCCATATTTTCAAAACTTTGGGAGGCTAACTGGCTGTGTGTTAGTGACTGACCCTCTCTCTAGCAGGACATGCAACAGGCCTTTTTCTCTCAAAAGCCCGTCAGACTCTGGAAGACTTCGTGCTGCCTTTTGAATGCTTTGACTTCACCCCCACTTCCACCCCCATCTTCCCAGGCTACTGAGGGCTTAGCAAATATCCTGTGGGGAAAATGTCCAAGCATTTGGAGTTCCTCTAGTTTACAGCCTGTCACCCAAGCCTCATGCAGCTTTCCATACCTTCAGCAGAGCCCTCTGCTTTGTTGAGCCTAATCCTCAGTACTCATGCAGATTTGACAAGCAAAGGCTTCTCGAGGAGAAGAGAGAACATCAGTGACCACTAGCTTACCTAGGAACTTTCTTTTTCTAGAACTTTTATTGTTCCAGTTTTTAGTTCCACACATTTTCAGTGCCTTTAAAAATAATGATTTTTGTTCGCCTGGGGGTCTTAGCCTACGACTATTGCTACTGCAGGAATTCTCATCTGGAAAAACTACTCTACTTCCATTTTCATGGCACTTACTCCCTTTTAACATTCTGTACAATTTACTTTGAATTATGTTTATCATATGTCTGTCTCCCCCCACCCCTGCAACAACGTAAGCTCCACAAGGATAATAAGCTTTGCTTATTTTGTTCACTGTTGAATTTCAATCAAAAGGCTTTTTTCTAGCAAAGTATATGTCTTCAATAAAAATACATCAAATAAGTTAATAAATAAATAATAATGTTTACTGACTGACTACTTAATTATAATGAACCAAACACCATTATGTGCATGTATATCACGAAACACTTCTTACAGAGTTTTAATGCATAGGAAGCAATTAGCAGAATGTCCAGGGCATGGTACCCACTTAGTAAGTTGTAAACGGTCTGAAAGGGCAAAATAGGAACTGCCGGGAGAAAATGACAGAGCAAGCGTCTGTCTCATTAAAGTCCAATTACAGATGTGATGAGAGTTAGGGAGCGGAATAAGAGAGATTAAGTTGCTAAGTTTATAACTAGAACGGAAGGAATACTGACATTTATAAAATCTTTGTCATTTGCAAAGAAGAATGTGCACTAGAAATTTATGAATCACTGAATCTCATGCTATTTTTTCCTTTTCTTCCAGTTGCTTAACCGGATATGTCAACAACAGCCTCTCCTTCTTTAACCTGAGTGAGCTGGGAATGGGAAAATCTGGTTATTGCAGGTACTTACTTATAGTTATCTTTTCAGCTTGCTTGTCCCCTCTCCATCCCCTTCCTTCCACACGTTAATAATCCCATTTAAACCGTCAGTTGGCATTTCAGCAAAGCAAAAGCATTTAGGGCCCTTCACCATTCTTTCATCTTGATTCTTTACCCTCTTTGTTTTTGGGGATTTCAGGTACCGAGACTACAGAGGGCCCCCCTGGAGTTCCAAACCCTATGAGTTTACCTTACAATACTGGCACATCCTCGCTGCTCGGTTGGCCTTCATTATCGTGTTTGAGGTTAGTCCCAAACTGAAAAGAAAATGTCTATAGGTAGCAGGCCTTTTCCTCTTAAAAGTCCGCAAGACACTGGAAGACTTCCTTCTGCCTTTTGGATGCTCCCAGTTCACTGCTACTCCCACCCCAATCTTCCCAGGCTACCCAAGGACTTAGCAAGTATCCATTTCCAACTGATGTATCAGTTGCCTCTTTGAAGTTCCTCACTGGCTTCCAAAAGTGCACTTAAATAGATCCCAGGAAAGCTCAGATATGATGAATCTGTTATAAGAAGTGCAAAAAAGCATGAGTTGAATAATGTCAAGAGTGTATGTTAGTGGGTATTTATACCAGTAAATAAAGGTTTAAAAAAGCCCTACTTAATTAACAATAATTGACTTGTATGTAGTAGCCAAGATTTTTGTTGTGGTGGTTTGGTTTGGTTTCATTTTGTTTGGTTTTTTATTTTTATTTATTTTAATTTGTGGGGGAAATGAAGTTTATTTTTGATGTAATGCTGTTAATTAGCAAAACTCTCCTATATATTGAATTCACCAAATGACTGAATGTGGTCGTACATACTTCTTTTTTTTAATTGTTTGGGATTCATTGAGGGTATAAAAAATTAAGTTACACTGATTGTAGTTGTTAGGTAAAGTCCCTCTTGTCACTGTGTCCCACCTATGGTTTGGTTTTTAAGAAAAGAATGGTTTATCATCACCTCATAAAAGAATCCAAACCTATTCACCAAGATGGAAAGACGAATTTTCTGAATCATCAACTCTAATCACAATTGATCACATAGGTATTTGTATTAGGGACATTGCATGATCCAATACATCATGGCTAAAACACTTTTATTAACAAATGCATAAACTCTGCCTGTCAGCGTTAGGCAATAACATTAGATTATAATCCTGTGAAGAACTCTGAGAAAGCCATTTTATTTTTGCCCAATTTAGCATATGATCAGTTTGAAGAATTTAACACCAGCATTAGTGAGTATTTACTCTCTAAGTTACCACTAGGGTAAATGAAAAACTTTAAATGCATGTATTTCTTATTCAAAATGATAAAGAGAAAAATAGCCATACCTTTCTTTAAAAAGTCTTTTTAAAGGCAAATATATCTCTTAATTGATCTCTAAAAGGTACTTCAAATTTGTAGTGTAATGTCCTTTATCTGTAAAATAACATGCTTCCCCTAAAAGTCTCATTCAGGACTGAAATTCTATTACTTAATGACTCTTTGAGCCTCTAAAAATATGTCCTGAGGAAGTGATACTTTCTAGCATGAGAGTTTACCATGAACCCTTGCATTGTGCACAGTAAATATCTTAACACCACAAATAGTGAGGTGAAAGTTATGTTAACTAGTTTAATGTAAGCATTCCAAAACTGTATATAAAATCAGCACATTGTACCCCAGAAATGCATTCATGTACACAGTTATGATTTAATAAAAAAAGAAATAAATAAAATAGCGTAAGAGTTTAAGACGTATTTCCAATCCAATGATTCAAAAAAGTCTTTTTGATTTTTTTTTTTTTTTTACAGTTTTTGTTTGGGGCTGGGTTTGAACCCACCACCTCCAGCATATGGAGCCAGTGCCCTACTCCATTGAGCCACAGGCACTGCCCTGATTTTAAAAAATATATGCTGTTTGCTTCCCCTCATCTTCTTTTGGAATTCAAATGAGCAAAGTTAATAAAATGCCTGAATTCAGAGTAACCCATCATCGTGGGTCTAAATAATTCCCTCTGTATTTTTTCTTCTTCACTCCCCGTTACAAATTTCATTACCCACCCATTCCTTTTTCTTCAGTATCAATTCTTCCCTATGTTTATTTTCGTATTTGTTTATACAAATATACCTAGTATTATTATAAGCATTCTTTTTCAAAATAATGTCAATGGTATTGTGTAATAGAACTATATGGGAAAATATGACCTTCTTGACTGTGATGTACTTACTATACAACGCAATCTTTTGAGGCACATGTAGCAAGCTCAGCTCAACGTACCCTGAATTTTTCTTTTCCACATAGAGAGACTATTGTCTACGAAAAGTCCTTTAGGTAACTGTGTTCTTTTTCACAGATCACGCCACCTCTAGCATGTATAATACTTGTTTCTTTCTAAAGAGAAAAGTATAATAGTATAATACTTGTTTATATAATAAACAAGTATAATATTTGTTAATCATTATAATACTTGTTTCTTTCTAAAAAATATTAAGATCTACCCTTCTGCACAGGAAAAATAAAAGATTCATTTATTATAATAAAAGGTGATATGTAAGCAGTGCTTACACTATGACAAGCATGCTTTTAAGCCTTTTACATATATTTGTTTAATTCTCCTATCAACCTTTCAAATATCCTACTATTCATTTTAGGGATAAGACCCAGGATACAGGTGATTTGCCTAACGCTTCACACTAATGAGTTTAATAGTAGGATTCAGACGCCAACAGTTTCATTCAACATCTAGACTTTTAACTATAGTCATATCGCCTTCTGAGTTTTATTTCTGATTATTTTTCAATATAATACGTTTGTCAGTTTATTTTTTAAAATATAAGCAACGTGTTTTTATCAGAGAATAGTTATGCAACAGAGGTAAAATAAGTAAAGCATTTATCATGATATATGACCTTAACAGAGTGGGCATGTTGAAAACTGTGTGTGCAGGGCAGAGCCTGTGGCTCACGGAGTAGGGTGCCAGCCCCATATACCAGACATGGCGGGTTCAAACCCAGCCCCGGCCAAAAAAGAAAACTGTGTGTGCGAGAAGTTGAGTCTAATCCCACTGTAATAGGTAGACTGTATTCTGATGGTGTGTGCAGTATGAGCTTTCCCATCTATATGGGACAATACATGTCTTAATAATATTGTTTAATATGTCAGATTTTCATAGACGTGAACACAGGATTCATTCAGCATGTATAAAGTGGTATCAACACGTGGCAGGAAAAAGAGCAAAGAATTCTTTGTTTCATCCTGACATGTGACAGAAGACACCAGTAGTATCACCAGCATAATTTTATTAATAGTTTAGATGGTATATACTGAGTGCTGAGGCTTGATTTAAAGCAAAGGCAACATTGCTCATGCTTTTACTGTTTTATAATTAACATCTCAGAAAATTGTACTTTTCACTCTTAAATTTTCAGCACCTTGTTTTTGGGATTAAGTCATTCATCGCATACCTGATTCCAGATGTACCAAAGGGTCTCTATGACCGAATACGACGGGAGAAGTACTTAGTCCAAGAAATGATGTATGAGGCCGAACTGGAACATTTGCAGCAACAACGGAGAAAAAGTGGTCAGCCTGTTCACCATGAGTGGCCTTAGTTGATATTTGTTACCCAGGAGAGGTGGCACTGTTAGTGGGAAGAAATGATGGCAACTGAATTCTAGGTGGGATCTGGGAGGAAGGCATACTGGAAAACCATATATGTAACATGCTATTTGGGAATGTAACACCGCCATCTCTGGGATTTGGAATACCCAACCTTACGAAGGGGTTAGGTTGACATTTGCAGGAAGCCAGGATCTAATTCTCAGACCCAGTCTCAGGGAGTTGTGTGTTTGGAGACATCTGCCTTCCATCAGCTACAGTGTAATAGGATGGGTGATGATAAAGTTCCTAGAGGTAGATTTCCATGTAAATGTTCACAGGCCAAGCATGACTTCAAGTATCATGTGGTCTTCACTCACATATTAATCTTCTTTGGAAACTTTGAGTTGAGATGTCTATGAAAAATGATGTAAATCAATTATTGCCTTTGCTGCCAGAAGCCCGTGTCCCTTCAGTTTACAGGTTGGTAGGAATTACCCTTGTCTCTTGCTGAAATTGTGGAACTGTGCCTCCAGGGAATTAATGCTGCTTTACACTGACTATGCAGTTGAAGAATTGCACATCACCTTTAGTAGTCAAACCAAAAATCTAATATCCCCAAAAGAATACCCTTCATTAAAATAATATTCTATTGCATTGGCTATATTCAAATCTGTTTTATCACTGACAGTGGCAGTTGCACTGAACGTTTTTTTGGTACTAAATGCCAGTAAAGCCACATGCTTATAAAATATGAATGGTGATTCTTACATCATTTAGAACACAACTAATCCATACTTTGCTGTGGAAGGCTGTTTTATAGTATCTTTAATGTTTCCCTCACTGATTTATTATAACTCTTACAGAATATGAACTTGAAATTCTGTAAATATGTTGGTTTCCCCTGTACTTTTGCACCTTGACAGTGTGTAATGCAAGTTATAGTTTATGCAGCTCCGAGACCACTCACACTCTATGCTATTGTTGTATGTTTATTCGGGAAAATTGAAGCCAGATGCTCTGAAATACTTATGCTTTTTTAAACCATATGCATTCTTACTCATGAGCTAATGAAAATAATGCATGGATATAAATCTATATTATTTGTAACAAAGAGAAACACCCATTTATTTTGTGTTTTACTTTCTTTTTCATCACTGAAAAGAGTATTCTGTGATCATCATTGCTTTCACAGATTGGTTTAGTTTATTTCCAAAAACTCTCTAAAGTCAAATTAATTGTGAAGGGCATTATTTTGCTTTGTTGTGGAATTCCTATTTCAGTGTCAACCTTGTATCAGTAGAACTGTTCACAGACTGATAAGGCGGGAATGATGGGGCATTCAACCAAAGAAAGTCCAGAGGAGCTGTAACTTCCTGTGGCAATGGCATGGGTGAAAGAAAATGTCGATGTAGGGAATTGTATGGAAGAAATCAAAGCACTTTTCCTTGCAAAACAAGGAAATCCCAATTTGCCTTCCCAGAGAATGGGCGGGGAATCACACATCTCCGTGCACACCTATATGTACACATATGACTATTATGATTGTTATGATTCATCCACTTACCTTTTGTCCAACTAAGCAAAGCACAGATATTTCCAAAATTTAAGAGACCAGATTAAACACAATGGAAATAAATCTACTGTGTATACATGCTAGTGTTTCCCTGATAAGAAAACTATAAAGTTCCTCTTACTAAAAAACTATTTTTGTTTCATTCTAACACTGAAAATGTTTTGTTGACTTTTCCTCCTTGCCCTCTAGGGAAAAGCTTATAGATTATAGTAGTTGTTTCATTGTTTGTTTTTGTCAAAAATAATCACTTCCTTATTTTTCCTCTCATTCGTAGCAAGGGGAAGGGCTTCAGGCTCTACTTTTCCTTTCCCTGGCCTTGCCATGTAAAACTGTAACATTCAGATTCCAGAGCGGTTGTCTTTCTATCCCCTGCTGATATATGGCAATGAATTCTGCTAAGCACACAAAGGAGTTGTAAACTCCTCCACTTTTATAGCGTCTGCCTTTCCTATTCTTTGTTAGGTAAATGTATACACATGCCAAAATATAAATTCTCTCCATGCCTAAGGATGACGAAAACAAACATCCTTTCCAAACTGGGAATATAGAGACAATTGTCTTACGGTTGTGCAAAGAATAATGACAGCTGTGTCCTTGATAATGATTTTTCAAAGTTTTTATTTAGCCCTATCAGGGT
This sequence comes from Perodicticus potto, assembly GCA_963574655.1. NCBI lineage: Eukaryota > Metazoa > Chordata > Mammalia > Primates > Lorisidae > Perodicticus > Perodicticus potto. Next base: position 36,908 of record CAUYRH010075649.1, on the reverse strand, counting down.
TTAAAATCATGTTAAGAAAGATTAAAATATGAAAAAGGAAGTTGATTTTAATTAAAAAATGGTAATACATTAATTAAGACGATGCCTTCTCCGACATTTTTGAAACAGAGGGGAAAAATGGAAAAAAACAAACAATTCCCTGAACTGTTTCCCTTGTGAAACCATGCAGTAGAATCCAGCTATGCCTTCATCATTGTTGACTTGTAAAATCCTAGCACAGCCTTGCCCTAGGTCAGTTTTAGGTCATTCTGCTTCAGTTGGGAGAAATGTTTTCTATCGTGGTTTTTATATGAATACAAATGATTTCTCAAAGATTTATAGCACACACGATTCTCAGGAATTCTGTATTACATGAATGCTGCTTATATATTTTCATATTCTAACTTGTCTACTCGAGCAAATGTGTACACAATGAGTAGGTATGTGCATGCCATCTGCCTTGACAAGTTGCTCCGAGATGAAAAGCTTACACAGTACAATGTATGGAAAATCACTCTAGATCATCGCTGAAATCGTTTGTCTCTGTCTGAGTCTGTGCACGCACTTCTAAGATAAAACACTGCTGAGTGCATGATGAGATACAACTTCTGAATGCTGCACATTCTTTCAAAATGAGTCTTGGCACAATTTATTGTATAATGGAATGAACAGGAAACTTTTTCACTCAATAAATTATCATTTGATATGGTATTTTTCTTATCATTTGCATGTTAAACTCAATTCCGCTTGTTTTAAGACTATTACATTGGGATTTGCTGACTGTGTACGGGGAGGGAAGGAATTACTCACTCTTCTGCTCTATGAGGTAATAGTTTCTTATTATTGCAGGCCCCTTACCTCACCCTTAAAGAGTTTTGACTATGTATTATCTATAATAATAATAACACTGTCTTCAAGTCATTTGCACATTCAAGAGCAGATAGGATACCTCACTGATCCTAATAATGCTTTGTGCTAGAAACAGATGGGAGAGGAAGTTGGACTGTTTCTTGTGAGGGTAATAATGCTTACTCCACAAAGAAGCACTTTCTTTTTTTTTCACATTTATGCTGGCTCTAGCAATTGCCATCAAAAATCTCCCTGGGACAGGCATTTTAGCACCAAAACCAGCACATCCCAAGGAAGGGAGGAGCCTCAGGCACACCACAACGGTGAGCAAGAGGCTACAACTTGCCCATTTGCCTGCCTGCCTGCCTTTCTTCCTTCCTTCCTCCCTCCCTCCCTCCCTCCCTCTTCCTTCCTTCCTTCCTTCCTTCCTTCCTTCCTTCCTCCCTCCCTCCCTCCCTCCCTCTTCCTTCCTTCCTTCCTTCCTTCCTTCCTTCCTCCTTCCTTCCTTCCTTCCTTCTTTCCCTCCCTCCCTCCCTGCTTTGTAAGCTTTTTTACTATGTAAGTCTACTTATCTCTCCTTCCCTCCCTCTTTCTTTTTCTTCTCTTCTCTTCTCTTCTCTTCTCTTCTCTTCTCCTCTCTTCTCTTCTCTTCTCTTCTCTTCTCTTCTCTTCTCTTCTCTTCTCTTCTCTTCTCTTTCCTTTCTGCCTTGATGATCTAAGCCGTTACATACAGGTTTACTTAATCAGCCATCTCCAACCTTTTTGGCACCAGGGACCCATTTCACGGAAGACAATTTTTCCACAGCAGGTGGAGGAGGAGCGGGATCTGACAGGAGACATAGCTCAGGCGGTGATGCCACTGATGAGAAAGGGAGAATGGCTACAAATACAGGTGACGCTTCACTTCCTCGCCCCACTGCCTCTCACTTCCTGCGGTTCCTACAGGCCACGGACCCACACGGGTCCACAGCCTCAGGGTTGGGGACTCCAGGCTTAACTGATAGGGCTAGATTGACCAGCCTTGTCAATTGGAGGAAAGTAAACGTAAGTCCAGGTGTATGTGAGTGTGAGTACACACAAAGAAAGCCTCACACAGCGGTCATACTTTCTGTAACAATCAGTGAGTACTTAGTATCCGTCAGATATACCCAACTCAGTCCTACCATGGTGATCAGATATTTCCACTTAAGTTTCCCCCAAATCATGGTATTATAACCTCTGGGGATAGGGTTTATCCAGGGAATTGGTTAACATCTAATCTCACTACTGGTATTCTTAGTAGCTCAGAAGAGAATCTTTTAGGAATGGCCTGAAGAAATCAGAGTCTATGGAAAGGCAAGCATTTCCCTATTGGCATTTCTATTCAAAATGAAATATGGCAGCAATACCTAGGCCAAAGGAGAGATTAATTGAACTTTAGCTTGATTCATTTTTTTTCTTTTTGTGAACATGAAACAAAGTTTATTGAGGAAGAGAAAGGTAGGCTTACAGAGTAAGAAAGCTTACAAAACAGGACAAACTCACCATAGACAGCAAACGGGCCTCCACTGATTGCCAGGGCAAGCAGGCAAAGAGGCCTGGCTTGAATTGTTGAGCAGCCCAGGTTCCTGCTAACTAGAACCGATCTCTTTTAGTGGTGATGAATTACCTTCCACTGAACTTGCCATCCAGCTTAATCTGAAAAACACACAGTATTTGCTGGCTTGTTTCTGGAGATGGTGTACTCTCCAGAAACTCCTGCATCCTACTCACATCCACATCAAGGCATCTTTAGCAGGAGTTAAAATGAAAGGAGACAGGTATGGCAAAGAAGATTCTCATGAGACCAGATCCAATTTCTGGTACTATCAAAGTTTGCCCTCAATGAGAAGAAGCCTATAAACTCAATCCTACTGCCTTGACCAGCATGTGCTTCTCTGTACAATTCTTTTTGGAGCGACCACGTTCAGCTGCCCTGAGGTGGGAATCTTCCTTATACTAAACAGCTGTATAGGATACCACTTTCAGTCTTTTCCTAAGAAAGCTGTGGGTGAGATTTTTAAGCACAGACATTTATTGACTTTCTCAGAATACTTTCCCATCTTAATTCATTCTTTATGGGAAAAAAGCATTGTCTCTGTTCTCTTTTTTAGAAAACAGAACTTTCTAAATTGTTAACTGAAAAACAAATTCTTATGAGATCTATTTAGATATTCCCAACAAAAACAGTTGCCATGTTGGTGGTAGTCCTTTGGGGGTACACAAGCTGCCTGGGTACCGTTACAATCGTGGTACATGCAATTCAACTTTGCCAGTAAATTCTTTAGGCCAAATTTAATGTTTTCTTTTCTTCTTCTACTTCTTTTTTTTTTTTCTTTTTGTGAGGCAGAGTTTCACTTTGTCGCCCTCTGTAGAGTACTGTGACATCATAGCTCACAGAAACCTCAAACTCTTGGGCTCAAGTGATTCTCTTGCCTCAGCGTCCTGAGTAGTCCCTGTAGTCCTGCCACAACGCCCAGCTATTTTTAGAGATGGGTCTCCTTCTTACTTAGGCTGGTCTCAAACTCACACAAGCCACCTGCCTCAGTCTCCCAGAGTGCTGGGATTATAGGAGTGAGCCAGAGCATCTGGTCTTGAGTAAGTTTTCCAACAAGTAGAATGAATGGACTTTTCCCAGTGATTTTTACAGCATACATTTTTCTTGATTTCCTTCTTTCATGAGAAAAGAAATTGAGTGGGCAGAAAAATCTGATGTCAAAGATAATTTTAGAAACAATGTTTGGAAGATGGTGGAGACAATTTGTAGAGACTTTCTACCTAAACAGAACGTCCGTATTGCAGAACCTGCTGAAGTCCCTGCTGAGAATCATCCTGCCTTCTCTCTGAATAAAAAATGAACTGCTGGTTTCGCTTTAGGTCACCCTTAACCCTCAGAAGAAATGAAGGGTTTTACCTCCCTTTATTTAAATCTATTTTAAGATTTATAAAGCTAGATCTGGTAAACGTTGATTTAGGTAACAACTCTGGCCAGTCATTTTCAGTGTTGAAACTGAACATGCCCTTAAAAGGACACACAATTCTGTTGTCTGAGGATTTGTGTCCATTGGCCTCTATGCTATATTTTTCCAGATAAGAAAAAACTATTATAGTCCTCTAATTGAAAAAAGAATTTGTGGGCGACCAAAGGAAATAGAGTGGGTTTCTCCAATCATTTCATTCTCCATAGAAGAAATTGAGTTGCCACCATAGATTTAGATAGATGATTATAAATATTGATTTCATTTTTCTTTTTAGTGTATACAGTTCCCAGCAAATCTTTTAGAAAAATGCTGTATATTAAGTACTGTTAATCATTAAACATTCCTTCCAATGTCTCAGAACATTTTACCCAGTGTATGTTTCTTGATTCACTTCAGTAAGTGAGAAAAGAAGCTGTTAAAATAGGCTGAATCAAGTTTTATGAAAATGGTCTATATGTCAGCATTATTAAAAGTAGTGAACAATAAAGACACATAAACGTTTGTAATATACAGGGAGGCCATAAGGTTCACATTCAGTTTTAAATTTCACACTATTTTAAATGCACTTTATGGCCACCCTGTGTATTCCAAATCAGTTAATAACATTGCCTGCTGGTCTACAAATTCAGCATAACTGTATTATACTGCCATTTTTTTTAAAAAGCAGTTTAGGGATTTCCAATTCATTTCCATACATGGCAATTACATTATGGCATTCAACTATAAGAAATTACTTTTAGCTTCTAAAATATTCTTAGATTCTTACATTGAAAGTAGGTGTTCTAAGCACCTGTGTACACACTTGCTTTTATATCTTAAGACACAGATGAAGTTTTTCTGAAAATTTCAGAGGACAGATAAATTAAGATCCACAGAAGATGTCACCATTATACATAGCATATCATTTTTCTTTATTTATAGTAACCTATTTTTTTAAGTTATAAAATTCTTGACATTTTTACTTCTCCGTGTGTGTGTGTGTTTGTGTGTAGCACTGGGTAGGTGAAACATTACAGGCACTATCTAACATACTACATAAAAGGAAGTCAGGTTATTATATAATAGAGAAAACCTTAATTTGACATATGTTTACTTGGATATCTGGTAAACTTGCCTTAATCTATAAAGTTTAGATAGAAGATTTTAGGGTAGATGATTATCTTCCATCCCACTCCTAACCTTGTGCAGAATATTCATGTCGATCATTCCAATGTACTACAATCAGAACTTATTTTTCAAAGAAGTAAAATAATAATATATCTTAATTATACTCTATCCTCATTTATACTGATGTTAATGAGTTATATAAACACAATGTTAAATTTAAATGTATTACAGGGTACTAAAATTGTAAAGCTTCACAAAATTTTGGAAATATAAAAACTTCATATTAAATTTCCTACTGGTAGAAATGTCATTCTCAATGAACATTTTCTTTCATACTATAAGATTATTTTTCTAATTTGTGTTGAGGGCCTGACACTTAATTCAAACATTAATAAGCTTAGCTCTGTCATCTGAAGATGGCTATTTCAAACACCAGAATGCAGTATTGGAAAAATTACTTATGAGTGTTTGTTATTCTCATGGGTATTTGCAAATCACATTGATTAGATCAAGTGATTAGAACAGAAGAAATTATAGTATTAACTCTTTGCAAGAATTATATATTAAAAATAACCAATTAGGTGATTTACAAACAATGATGAATTATACTTTGTATAGTTTTGCACCATTATAATTTATACTATTGACAATATCCATTGAAATTTATTTGTTTGGAAATAGAGCATACTACAAGGTTATTCATGCTGGATAAAAGTAGTTAACTAGAATAAACCTAACTAATTTGCAATATGAAATTAAGCTTCTGAGACTTTTAAATATACAAATATACACTGGGCAGTGCCTGTGGCTCAAGGAGTAGGGTGCTGGCCCCATATACCGGAGGTGGCAGGTTCAAACCCAGCCCTGGCCCAAAACTGCAAAAATATATACACATATATATACATTTTAATATATATTATATATAGTTTTTATATATATTATATATTTTTATATATTTATGTATATTTTATATATTTGTATATATTTTATATATACACAAATACACATATACAGCTATAATTTATGTAATTTTTAAGCAATTTATTTCTAAGGGAATAATTATAGGGAGACACTCCTATTTTTTCTATTCATCCTCTTAGTAAAATAATTTGATTAAGATTACAGTAGAATAAATATATTTCAATAATATTCTGTTTAAATACTGTTCGAAAGTCCACAGTTTTTTCTTTTGTTTCTCTTTAAAATGAAATGGTAGAATCTCATAAAGTCACAAAATGGTAAAATTGATATTTAGCAATATTACTTAAATTAAACAAAGGAAAAAGGCTCCCATTCTGTTGCTGTTCAGAGTATCACAGTTGCTTTTAAATATGCATTGAATTATAAAGTAGGTTGAGATGCTGTTAAGCAAGGTTTGCTTGTAATACTTAGTAAATTATAGGTCTGAATATTGCATTTTCAGTAAGAAACTTATTTGTGATCACAACAGTAGTTTTCTCTTTTTTCAAGAATTAAAAACCTTTAAAAATGTATTCTCTGAAAGATAATATTTTACTTAAACTTTGACATTAAAAAGCTATTGTTTGGAAATTCAAGGCATAATTTTTAATTTACACATGTTTATCTTATTATCTCTAATTTTCAAAGTATTTCAGCAATCCTTGTTCTAAGCTAATGTCTTAGAACAAAATAAATACAGTCTTAGAAATTCTGAAGAGAAGTAGTGAAACAATTCAAGTTAAAGTGAATCTAATTTTCTTCAGGTATTGTAAAGTTAGTATTAAATGTTATACACAGACTAGTCACTTTATACGATTTATCTCTGTTAATCCTCATAATAACCCAATTAAATAAGGAAATGTTTTAATCCTTTTAATTGGTGATTAAATTGAGGTTTAAAAAGTCATCATCTAGATTTGTGTCAGAACTTACATTTGGACCTACATCATTTAACTCCAATCCCTCACCTCCGTGAATAGCTGTTGTATTTTGTTCTTCAAATAGTGACAACCAGAATGTCATCCCATCAAAACAAACACATTCAAATCGAGTGAAAGAGTCATTGAGATCATTCTGTTCTCCTTTTCCAATATTTGTGTTTGTGCATTAAAGTACAGGGGCTGCCATCAAGTTTGGCACATTTTAGGCCATTCTAGGAAGTTGTCATTCATAGTTTTATCTCAATAAACAGCTACAAGTTCAACCCGCTTCCATACTGCACCAGTGACCTTGACACACTCTGAGCTGATTGTCCTAGGGAAGCAGCAGAGAAATGCTATCACTAAGGAGGTGGATCTATAAGTGGGTGGTGCACGTCACAGCTCCCTTCTGCTTCCTCACACCACAGATATGGTTTTGATTCCCCTTAGCAGATTGCTTCCCTGTGGATTCCCCTCTGCTCTCTGCCTGAAGCCTGGGATATTTTCATGCCTGTTCAATGAAGAAAAATGGAAGGAATCTCTGTACTGACCTCTAAGATCTCTGGGAATGTCACCTCCTAATATCATAAACTGTTATACTTGAGAAGGGGAAGGCAAAGCTATGATAATATGAGTATCATATTAGTATATATGATAATATGAGTATCATATGAGTATATGATGATAATATGAGTATCTTCCAGTTCTATAGTATTTTGGTAATGTTCCAATTAAGAGAATTGGGGTCTCAAAAAGAACAAGAATCCTAAAACTCTCTAGGGGAAGTTTTGACCCAGTGAAATGTTTTTAGAATAATTTTTGAGTGAAATGAAAAATTACATGACATATTTTATTTTGTACAATTTTAAGTGAAAAGTAACAATTTTGAAATGATTTCCAAGTTACATATACATACATATGTATACACACGTATATATTACTATATATATACACACACACACATATCTAATGCCTATAGTTAATCTCATTTTCATCCTCAGGGTTACTTTTGTTTGCTTTTCTTTCCTTCCTATCATAAGGTATTAACTAAGTCAGTGAGGTTTGGCCCAGATTTCAATGTTCACTATGTGTGTGTGCATGTGTGTGTGTACAAATACATTTGTAGAAATGTACAGAATTATTTGGAAAATAATTGTCCCCCTTCATTTGCAAATCCTTAGATCAACAGCTTAATTAGCTTTTCTAGACTTCACAAAAGTGTTTCTAGAAATCCTGTTCTTTCTCACTTGCTCCCATTAGCCAGACATACCAGTCTCTCCTCTGTGCTTAGCAGAATAATGTTTAATGATTAATGAGGAAAGTTAATGGCTGGCAGGGGGCCTAACAGTATCAGTGAGGGGATTTTAACAGCAGTGAAGTGTTCCAATTGCGGCTGCAGGATTGGGGGGACATCTCGGCAGGTGCATGAAATGTGTCTACATACATGTGAGGTACGATGTTGGCGGTGAATGGCATTCACCTTTTTTAAAAAGAGCAGCAGAGGAGCATTTAACACTCATATTCCCTTTCCCCATCTGCCTCTAAATTCCAGTATATTTTGATGGTTAAAAAACTAGGAACATGAAGACTCTGAAGTTTAACATGACACGTAACAAAGAGATATGGTTCCTTGCGGGCTGATGATATTCAGCCCTAATGTATTCAAGAATGAAGCAGTCAGGAATGTTAGGGCAAGGATGTTTTTGTATCCTGAAACTTGAGGTTTTTCAAGGAATATCCTGAGAAACAGCCATTTGGTTTGTAGTTAGAAGTAGGTATAAATAGACACTACACATCCGTGTCTTCTAGCAATGGCGACTACCCAAGTTTACTAAAAAACAGGTATGTGGAGTACGTGTGTGCACACGTGCATATACTGATTTTCTTAAAAAGGAGTAATCTGGAATGCCATATTTTTGTAGCTTTTGTCCTTGGGATCATAGCCTGGAACATGGCCCAGGCTTTCTCTTCTGAGTCCGTTCTGTAAGACAGATTCAGCTCCTTGTTTCCAGGCGCTGCCATTCTCAAGGTTTTCCTGAGGAAAATGGAAAATCACATAGTAACAAGACCGTCTTGCAGTATCTCAAGTAAAGAGGAAGGAATCTCACTTAGCCTTCCCTTCCAAAAGGATACATAAGTACAAAAGAAGTACAAATAACTCTGACCCGAGACACTTCCTAATTGATAACTGTGATAATCCTTATAGGTCTGATTTCTAATGATAACCACTAAAAGAATGATTTATTGATCATTTACAATATGTTTTATGTTGCATGAAGAACTTTATACATCTCCCATAGACTACAGAAATCCTGTGAGCTAGTATTAATGCCTTACAGGAAGACAGAAGCCTGTGTCTCCGATGGTGGTGACCAACTTCCAACCTATGAATAGCAATGTCTCAATGGAGCACCTGTATGCAAATTCTCCTGGAGACTGTTCAACATTATTTTTTAGCAAAGGAGCCCAACAGTGACACACTATTTCCTCCCACTCTCAACTCTGACTTGAAAACAGAAGCCACCTGCATCAACAGAATTTATTCCAGGAAATTCTTGCCCAGGAAGATGAGGATATAAACCAATAAATAATTGGATCTATTGTTTCTAGAACTTCCTCAAAATTTACAGATAAAAACTATATATATATATAGTTGTATATAAAAACTATATATTATTGTTTGTATAAATATATACAAACAATAATATAACAATAAGATATAACCAGATGTCTTCTCACCAAAGTAACAAATTGGCCACCTGGATAAACAGTCCCCTTCTCAAAAGCACAGATTGTTCAATGGGGCAAGCTCCTTGCTCATCAACCACTGTTGACTCACAAAGAATGACTTCAGAACCCTCACCCGGCTAAGTTCTCCAATTTTAAACGTTCAAGTCACAGTTTTGCCAATTGGCACCTTGATTTGAAAGATCTTCCCTTAATCGCTTTAACTCCAAACCCTCTAGATATCTGCACCTAACCTCCCATTCTGAGCCTCTGCCAAGGTGGGTCTCTCACCTGCCCCAGTCAAAATGTCAACTCAGATTTATGTCACTCACAGACTCTTTGGGTGCATTCCGGGGAGGACAGCCCTGACAACTCAGAACTACATGTGATGTGACAAGGGTTAGGAGTCCCTTTCCCAGAGTCCTAAAAGAATAAAATGGGACTACAAGAGAGAAAATAAGTTTGAACTAATAAACAAATAAGAGAACACTCTTGCCCCTGATCCAACTGAGAGGACAGTCACTGATAAAACCAGTTGTAAACTTGACGGGGAAGCAGTGCTTCTTCCTGGTGTCCTGCAGTTGTCAAATTCCACAGAACCCTTTGAGTGATGACTGCCTGATGCTGCCCCAGATAGCTTTGTTTTCCTTTTCCTCTTCCCGAGAGCCCAAACCTTTTAAAAGACATGCCCATCTTCCCTCTTGGGAGGGCTGGCATTCCCGAGTTCACTACATCGAGCCAGCAATTCTGTCTGGCTGCAGGCTGTTCCTGGTGATTTTTGGCAGATAAGACCTCAGTAGCACTTGCTAATGTCCCTAGTCCTGCCTGACCCAGACACACTTTGGTGGGAGAGAGAGAGAGCTGTGGAGTGTTGGGGCAGTTGGAGAGTTAGGACAATCTGCTGCTTCTCTGCCTATAAATTCCCTCAGTGAAACTTTATATTTATACCCCATGGAACTAGCATTGCTTGTGTCCTTGTTTCTCTGTGTAATACCCCCTACTACTTCTCAGATAAGAAAGACTGAAGTTCAGAAAAGTTAAGTAATTTACTCAAGGACACTAAGACAAGGGACTTGGATAAAGCTGACCTACAGCTTATGTTTTTAACCATTATAGTAGACTGTGCTCCCCACTCTATTCCCTTTTTAGTATTCATTTTTATATTTCTCTAAGAATTTGCTTTCACAAGGGTGAAAAGGAACTTTGGAAATTGTTCACTTGCAAAGCCAACAACTCAGCCCCCAAATACTTTCACCTATCAACATGTTTATGAGTTCAAAACTAATTAGCTGGTGTGGTTGACAGCCAGATTCTTCCCAGTTGGAACACTCAGCGCCTTCCCTCCCCACAGGCCCACCCTGGAAGCTGGTTCAAATGGTCAGTGAAAGGGGAGTCAGTATAGTAGGTATTTGAGAAGCACAAACATCAGCTCACCTGCTCTGTCCCACTGTCGTGCTGAACTCCACACCAGCACAGTCTTTTGTATTTCTTAGACCAAAAGCAAAACAAATTGCAAACTGGCCTAATTAACAGTGGTTGAATATTCTCCCCTCTTTCATGACCTATAAACAAAATAAGAAATGGATTAGATGGTTGCAGGCAGGCTTCCTTCAGGGATGTAAACATTGTCAACCTGAGAACTAGGTTATTTTTTAGAGTGAGGATGAAAAAAGTCCTGACTGGTTAACAAACAGAAATTGCTTGGCTGTGTGCCAGAAGGGGTGGGAGTCAGTTTTTAAGCATCCACAAATTGTCAGGTCAGGCAAGTTCATGGCTGCAGATTTAAACAGAGAAAACATATTTATTTTTTTTTTTTTGTATCTATCATGGAAAACTCTACTAGTATGTTCCACAGGCCAACAGAAGGGATATCAGGAATTATATAATTTCTTCCTTTCAAAGCTCTTGTTTCTTAGCCAAATTAGATATATTCAAGATCATCTAAGTTGATATTTGTGAAAATAGAAAGTGAATTTTTACTATTTCTTCCTCCTTTCACTCTGATATCTTGGACAAGTAATAGCCTCATGCTCCTCCCAGCTACTCTAGACCTTCATTACACCTCCTTTTGCTATCCCTAAAACACACCTGTTTAATATCTCATTCTTTCAAATCCTGCAGTGGAACAAGACTCACACTGACATTCAAACTAAGATTTAGAGGGTACTGATGTTTCTGCTCCCAGAACCTTTGCAAATTCTGGCTTCATGATGGCTATTCACTGATAGTCCATCTCATTCAGAGCTAGTCATTATCTGATAGCCAGTTTAATTTAAACGTCCCTGGAGGGAGTGCTGGACCACTGGTTACGCAACTGATCAACTTCCTCCCTATGTGCCCGATACTGTGTCCATCCACAAACTTTTTCTCAAATTTCTTTCTAGAACCAAACAACAACAACAAAAAAATGTAGATTCTTGAAGTTTCAAATTGAAAATAAAGTAATATATTTAATATATTCTCTGGTATTATATCTCGCAGACAAAAAAAAAATGACCAAAGAGAATTCTACTATTACTATTAAAAATATTGATCAATGAGTATCTCCTACATACGAGGCACATTGCACATAGTTTGTCTTTAATTTCAAGAAGTAGGAAGGTGTCATTATTCTCATTTAATGGATAAGAAAATGATTACCTTTTCTATGCTCTAGTAAATGATGGCAATGTTTGTGATCTTAGCACCTATAACTCGACATTTGCCTTCATATGTGTCTATGTGTGGATGGGGAAGGAGAGATTATAAAACCTCAAACTTCTATGCAAGAGTAACTCTGAATTAGAATTTAAGAATCAGAATTTATTTGGGGACAAAACCACTTTCAGAGTTCAAACAGAGATAACTTTTGTATCTGAGTGGATCAAAAAAGTATCAAACACTCCAACAGACAATGTATATCTATTATCTCTAAGAACAGGACCTGAGATTTGCTAAGAAGGAAAAAACTCTGCTTCATATGGATTTAGATTGCTTCCTTCTAGGAAAAAAAATGACTTAGGGAGATAGTAGATAGTTTAAAAAAAAGCAGAAGGCTGTCGTTCTCAGAAGCAGAAAAGTTTAAAATGAAAATGCAACTCAGATTCTCGAACTGGAAGCTCCTCAACTGTGAGTTTACAGTCCCTTTTATGAGCAAGACCATGGAGGTTGAATATCAATGAGTTGTTGAGAAAACTGGTTGAAACCAGGTTTGTCACAAGACTATGTGGGACTATGGACATATTAACATATTATGTGAAAAAGGAGAAGGTGATACCATTTCCTGCAGAGAAAGCGTTGTTTTTTTCTAAGGAAAAAAAATGAGTTCAAGCTTGAAAAGAAAATGCAGTAGCAAGTTTGGGTAAATTTGAAGAAGGTTCCCAAGCTCTGACTAATGACCAAGTACTAATTCCACTTGCAGAAGTGCAGCCTGTAATAAAATCCATCCCCTACTTGTCCCTTCTACTGGACACCCTTCCTCAAGGCACAAACCCCAAAGCCCTATGTGGGAGCCCTGAATATGAGACAGGTTTAATTTGGAAGTCAAGAAAGCCAGGATAGGAGTGCAAAGGATTTAATGGGGAGCAAAAAATTTAAGAAGCCTAGGAGTAAAAATATCCATAAAGTTCCAGCAGAGAAAGGTATGTATGTGTGTATGTGTTATGAAAGATCAAGATAAAACATGACACAGGAAGAGTAGGCCCATGACAGGTGTCTACACATACTTGGTGGCACTATTCTCCATTTAAACATTTTATAACATTCTTAAAGGATTCAGAGGGTATTATGAAGGTTTGTGAAAGCTCCATAGTGACAGAACCTGAAGGCATTAGGTTATCACTAGGACCTTACTTGGAGGACAGATACCACCAGGCCAGAACACATTACGGCCAGGTTCAGTAATGTTTCCAGAGACTTTGAGGCATAACTAGGCTCTGACACAGTGTCCGATTTTGGTTTTGAGGATATTTTACTAAGACATAAGTCATTTAGAGAAAAGAAAAATACAGGGATTGATACCAGGACAGATGTTCATGCTCAAGATGCCAAAGCGTTTTCAATCCAGATGTAACATAAGTGCTGCTGCCTCAACACGGGAATATGACAACTCTGATGCATATCTGGAAAATGGACAAACTGGCAAAGCACAGGACTTCATCCTGCTTTGGAAGGAAATATTGAGGCAGCTGAAACTTTGGCTCTCATCTACCTGGTAACTGGTCACTGCACTGATACCCCGAGTTGTGACCCACTGGCATTAAGGAAGCCTCCACAGTTTTCAGGGTCCTGAGGCAAAATCTAAATGAAATTAGTAAGTAATCTTTGGTCTGACACTAGGTCCATAACTAAAAATATCAAACACTGGGGTTATAAAATTCATTTTCTATTCTTTATCATATCCAAGATCTTCTTTTATTTAAGTGAATAGCTAGTGACATCATGCCCAAGACAGGAGGCGTTGGAGCTGTCCCATAGCATTCCTCGTACACCCTCACCAGAAAGGCTGCCATTCAGGTTATCTGTTGAGTGGGAATATTGACTGCCCTTGTTCATGGGCATATAATGGAAATGGAAAAGTAGAATATTTTAATAATTTATTCAGCTGAATTGCATGGCCCATCAGGAGTACGGGGTGTAACTATTTCATCCCATTCACACCGCCACTACCAATCCCTCTTGGGCTCTGACACTAAAAGAACACCAAATCCTCTGAGAGACTGTGGCACAAAGTAGGGCTCGTAAACACTGGTATCAGAAGTGGCTTATGGGGAAGCTGCTCAATGACGAGAACTCCAGGACCCAATAGGAGTGGCCTCCCAAGGACAATATGGACAAAAGCAGTAGCAAGACTCCTCTCTGCTTTTCTAGTAAGTTAGCAAAGGCTGACATCACGAGATAGTACGATGTTGGAGGGGAAAACTAGTCTCTGACTGAGACAAGGGAAAAGTACCACTCCAAAGAGTTAAACCTTGTTTTTGATGGTTATACACGTACTACAGAGTATATTTCATACTCAGGCCTCTGGCTGTGACATTGTCAGTCAAAGCATCCTATTTGCTTTTCATAATATATGGGAGATATCTTAATATGTTGACTATTAATGATCATACATGTAGATCAGTAGGGAGATGTCACCTTGGGGAAAGTAGACATAGCTCTCTGGTAAGAAGGCATTGTGTGATACACCTGAAATCAAGCCAAAAGCCAACCACTAGTTCACTGATGCAGGGACTAGCCCATGTCTTCTTTGGTCCCTTAGGGAAGAATTATAACCGACCTGTTATGAAGCTGATGATCACCCCTGCAATGATGCATCCCAGGCAGCCCACAGCACTGTAGTAAAGGTAGGAGAGCGAGTACCAGGTGTCAGCTAACGCGGGTCTGTGGGGAGACAGCATCACGTGTCACCAGTTGCAGGCCTGATACACAGCAGCACAGAGAACTTCTCTGTGTTCATTTTACAGCCTGACATTGCTCAAAATCCCAAAGCTTAACTTTCTGCCATTTTCTTATTTGTGTTTTATATTCCCTCAATCCAATGCATACCTGAATTACGAATATTGCACTGTATATGCTGGATTATAATTATTGCAAGGAGGACTATGTCTTCCATTCCTTTTATATTATTTATTCTTTTTTAATTGTTTTTTATTAAATCATAACTTTGTACATTGATGCATTTATGGAGTTCAGGGTAATGTTTCAATATACAATGTGAAATGATGGTACATTTCAAAACTATTAAGAAATGAGTGCAATTGTGATGGATATATTATTTGTTCTTGAGAAGTTCATTAATCCCAGAATTAGTGCCAGAAATTTTTACACACATTAGAGTTATAAATACGAGAAGAGCAAAAATCTACCTATAGAATCTAAAATGGACTGGTAATGCTTTGGGAGAATTTAGAAAGATTGCCAAACCAAGGCTGATGTGTGAGATGATATCTCAGCTCATTTTTAAAAGAACAATTGTTAGTTAATTGATCAAAGAGAGTATGTATGTTTGCATATATATATATATCTTATCTCATATTCGAGAAGACGCAAAACTTCAGTAGACACTAACTCCACTGATATGTGGTCAAGGCCTCTGAGAATCCAAGAAAAGTGACAAGTAACTAACTTGTCCAAAGATAAAGGGTATGTAACTGATAAAACCAAACTCTAAACCCAGCTATTTCAGATTTAAAAGGCCATAGTCTTCTCACTACATCATAGTATCTGCTGTATTTTGATGTCTTTGATTATTTGTCCCCCCCCCCCGAAATAGACGAGGAAATCCTTTGTTAAACCCATGATTTAAACCTAAATCATGCAGGTAGATTTAGAAGCCATGGGTCACAGCAGTGCTCCTAACTCAGCTCCTTCCTCATTCTCTTCACTGCTGGCAAACCTCTTCTACTCCAATCTTTTATTCTTTTAAGAACACTACAGTCCTCTTATCTACCCACTTATGTTTTCCACCCTCCACATTTTTATGTTTTGCATTTATACCACTACTTAACTTTTTTTCCAAATTCTCTTTTTTATACCTGAATACGGAAGAATGGATATCTGCAAACTGCTGGAGTCATGCCTGGCACTCTTCAGTGTTGGGAACTACCCAGAGAGATTCTTGTAGGAGAGCACCATACATCTCCTCAGAATCCTCCTGGAAGAATGCACTTCCCTGGAGTCTAGCGACCTACTCTCTGAGACTTGGGGCCGTGTTTAAAGTCAGCATACCTGCTCAATAGCACTGGAGGCATTGCCGTGACATTGGATTGGATACACTGGTCTGTCGATAAAGGCAAGGGCCATGTCTTGGCAGCTGGTGCAGGGTAAATGAAGGCACCAATGGCCACCCAAAATGACAAGGTGATTCCAGTGAGAAGACCTCCCAATGCACCCTTGATGAAGAAAAAACAAGTTAATGAGAGATTTGGCAAAGTTGTCTGTTGAAAGAATAACAAAACGAGATCTATGTCTCAGAGATTCTAGCTGCACACCTTAACATTTGGCCCCCTCAACTGCTTTCATTTCAATCCCCACAGTGCCTTTTTATTAGGAGAAACTTGTTCCTTAAATGAAGACCATGGTGAATTTCATAAGGATCATTATATTATAGTTCTAGCAAGAATTTTTGTTCTTTTCAGTTTCTTCCTTTTACTACTTAGAAAGCTATTGAAACCTTAATTCTTAGCAAAAGAGTTTTAGATTTAAGGAAAACTTCAGATGATGGAGACCAAGCTGTGATTTTGTCATTCTTACAATCCCATCTCTCTTCCCAAGAGCTGCTGGCAGAGTCCCCTGACACCCAAGTTTTGGAGATTTTTTGTTTGAGTGTAAATATTAGCAACTGTATTTAGTAATCCTGTCATTTAAGGTTTATACTACAAATTTCTTGGTAAACAGTTAGTGAAAAGTTAATAAGTTATTTATCCTGTAAGGGAGACAGACAGTTTACCAGAGACCAGGCAGGACCAGCGGAAAATAGCATTTTCTGGTCT
Source organism: Perodicticus potto (assembly GCA_963574655.1). Taxonomy (NCBI): domain Eukaryota; kingdom Metazoa; phylum Chordata; class Mammalia; order Primates; family Lorisidae; genus Perodicticus; species Perodicticus potto. The sequence goes on along the minus strand of CAUYRH010075649.1, from coordinate 19,895 downwards.
GCACTGGATAGCTGAGCCTTCTTCTCTGTTCTCAGCAACAACTTGATGGCTTCTCCATTTACTCAGGCTTAAAAAAAAAAAGAGTCCTTGATGGGAGCACCAGAATGCTTTCTCTTTTATTGTTTGAGAGCACTAAATCAATGTGTGCGATTTGAATACTTGCACCTTTGTCTAAACCAGTGGTCTGCAAACTTCTACTGTAACTACCAAATAATAACCATCTTAGGATTTCTGAACCGTACAAGTTCTGTCACAAATACCCACCTCTGCCCTTTTTCAGCGTAAAAGCAATCATAGGCAATATATAAACAGGGGAGGCTGGCTACATTCCAGTATAATTTTATTTGTGGGTATGGAAATTTGTATTTGATGCAGTATTTGTGTCCTACATAATACTGCTCTTTTGAATTTTTTCCAACCATAGAAAAATGTCAAAACCATTTTAGCTTACAGGTCATTCCCCAAATAGTGGGCTAACTAGATTTGGATTGAGGCTTTGATTTCAGCTGGAGGGCTAACCCTGGTTGATCCATAGCAGCTGCCTAGAAACCCGAGTTGTGATTGGTCAGTAGGATCAGCCATGGACAGTGACAAAGGGAACGTGATACACAATTATACTATCCCCTATCTAAAACAAGGCAGCTTTCATGACTAAATAGACTATAATGTACTAACATAGATAACAAATTAATGTCTCTTATGTAGCTAGCCCATAGTTTTATTTTGTAATTTTTTATATTTCATTATTATGGGCACATAATAGTTGTCTGTGTGATGTTTTGATACAGGCATATAATGTGAATTAATCAAATAAGGGTATTTATCATTTGTGTTAAAAACATTCTAATTCCACTCTCTTAGCTGTTTTAAAATATACCCTAACTTGTCATTGATTTTTGTAGCTATGAAATTGTCTTCTCTCACATTATTCCTCTGAGGACATAAATACCTTTGTCAACACCAATACCAGAAAAGTGATTAATACTGAAGGGCAGGTGCTGAAAAACCTAAATGCTCACTCCTCAGCACTCTCTTTACCTGACCTCAAAAGATTGATCTAGAGGAGAGGTCAGTAGGGTCAGGTAGCCACAGAGACCAATCAGGAAGCTCAAACTTGAGGAGTACCCTATAGTATATACATAAATGAGCATAAAGTGAAGTTTTCTGAAGTGTAAAGATTTTCTAAAAATATATGCGTAAGCATGTAAGAATGGCAATTTTGCTAGATTGAGAAAATGACAGCATTTTATCAGTTTTAAAAGTGTGATTTTATTATTTTTCCAAGTAAATGATCATTCTGATTTATAGTTACTACACAGTCATGCAACCAATACTTACTTGAACATATACAACCAGCCCAGCAAAGTGAGGAAAATCAAGCTATCAAAATATTCCTGGCTTGTTCCTTCTCCCCTATACACATGAACTAATCAAATTAATAAAGTGAGTCATAACTTTTGGTAATTAGATATAGAAAAAATGAAATTCATATTTTTTTAAATTTGAATTTTCAAAATTGCATTTCAACTAAACTGTTTCTGAATCCGGGATCTATTTTTGAAGTTCATTTTGTGAGCCCTGAATTTGGAGAAGACTTAATTTAAACCTTCAAGACTTAGCTCTGGTGGCACAACATATGGTCGTTCATGACTACCCCTGCCTTGCTTGGCTTTCTGCTTCTAAGAAGACCTCACTGCAGTCCGATCGAGGAGGGCTCAGGTCTGGTTTAATTCTACCAGGGATTCTTTTCCTGGCAAAGACAAATAGCCTTTCTAAACAGGAGTGAGAGAGCAAAGAGAGGACAGAGAAAACACCTGGGGCCCAGGCTTGGCTGGGAACTGGGAAGAGGGGTGCGGGATCCTTACCTTCCAGTTCACAAAAGGGAATAAGATTCCCAGAGAGAATAAACCCAGCATTGGTCCCCCACACATTCCATGGATGCTGAGGGCGGCCTGTGGGACAAAGCAGAGTGGATGAGCCCCCTAACTCCACTGCACCTGTAGTCCACAGTCACCACCCCACGCTGGGACCTGAGACAAATTTGAATACCATTCCTCACTGTATCATTTATTGATCAGGTGCTTTCTATAAGTCATTTCTCAATTCCAGCTCAATGAGAAGCATTGCATTAAAAAGATATGTATATACTCAAGGAAACACATAAATACATCTATAGGGGTGTGTGTCTACAAATGCAGAGGTTTCCCAAAAATGTATACACATTTTAAGAGAGGAAAAAACTGTAAAAAATACCCAATATATACCACTAACAAAAGATGAATACAAGTCACTTTTGAGCACCTCTTGTAATTGCAGACATCGAACATGACTTGAGTATTATAGTTTTAGTACAGTTTTTTCCTTTTGTTTTTGGAGACAGTGTCTCACTTTGTCACCCTTGGTCGAATGCCACAGTGGCACAGCTCACAGCAACCTCAAAGTGAGTAGTTGGGACTATAGGCACCTGCCACAATGCCCATTTTATTTTTAGAGAGGGGGTCTCACCCTTGCTCAGGCTGGTCTCGAATTCCTGAGCTCAGGCAATCCACCCACCTCAGAATTTTTCCTTTCCAACATTTTTTGGACACCCTCTGTCATAGTGTGTGTGTATGTAAGTGTGGATAGTGGAAATATAGATAACTTGGAATTGGCAGGAAGTTCAAGTAAAACTCATTGATTTATTTATATTCTCTGTCTTATCAAAAAGCTTTTTTATTATATACCAAGGAAATACATCTACAGCTTATGTTCCACATATGACTCAGCTAATCAGCTGTTATCTTTACTTTGAAAAATCCCAACATTTTGATAATAGTAATGGTCTATTACCAAATCCCTGCCACCCTACACAGGACACCTCCAAAGTACTAAAGCATTAGGTTGAGACTTTGTGGACAGGCTATCAGGCACTTCATATCCTATTTGGTCCCCCCTTCCTACTTATGACTTTATCTTTTTTGAATGTTAAGGGAGCTTGACAAATTGATTTCCATATCTCTCAGTCTCTAGGTTATTGAGTATAGTCATTAGGAAAGGGACTTGGATTAAATTAATTTTCTGCTAATCTAAAGACTTGTACCTCGTCCTTCCAACAGGAGTGAGAATACGCCTGCACTGACAGGCATGCCAGTGAGCATGTACACACGTGCCCACACACCTACGTACACCCACCACACGTGCTTACAGACACTTTCAGTGCAGCCTCGCTAGTTCCCTCAATTCAACTGCATGACTTTTTATTCAAGGGCCTGGGATTAGAGTACTTTATCTTATGTAAATCTCATGTTTGCTGGGCACCACCTATGCATGACCTGGTAAAGAAAAACTACCAAGGCACTCTAGAAAAATGACTTCATTTAATAATCACAGTTATCCAGTTTAATAGGTACTGCTGATTGAATTTTATAGATTCAAAAAACTGACAAAAAACATATCAAGAGTCTGTTTCCATTCAGAAAGTGGTAGAAGTGTGATATGAATTCACTTTTTCTTTTAGCTCTAAGACCAATATTGTCTCTTCTAAAAGCAGTTTAAAAAGTCAAGAGCATAGAACACTATAACGTCCTCCTTTTTTTTAAAGGTGTAGGTTTTGAAAGTTTGTCACTAAAAATCAGAATATTTGGATTCTAATTACAGCCCTATGTATATAACTAGGATTTGGTAAACTTCCTGTTGGTAACTTACAATCCTTAAACTTCATAGTCTTCTTTCTCTATAAAAAATAGTTATAGGACCAAGGGGCCTTCAAATATCCTCCAGCTGTAGAGTAAGTTTTTTATTGAGAAAGATGAGCTGCAGTGAATTGTTATAATTGGTATTCCAGGTCAACTTTAGAGAAGTTGATGCTTCATATACATCCTTGACAAGATGGAGTCAGGTTTCCTTTTTCCCCTAGTACGGACACTTAAATTAATATTCCTGGTAATTCCACTGATAATTCATAGCATTAATTCACAGCTTCTTAGGTAGCTGACTTTGGAAGCTAATTTACTAGTGATTATATAAGAGAATCAATAAGTTAGCAAAGGTGATTATATCTTCCCCTTTGGGGGGGAAAAACTTGAAAATTTCTTACAAAGTCATTAACCAATATACTTCAGAAAGAAAGAAGGCCTTCACATGATCAAATGTGGGAGAGGAATCCAAGATTTTCTGGTTTTAAAGATACGTGTCTCTGTATTTAATTTTTACCTTTCCTTTTATTAGCATTAAGCATGTGTAATTGGAGGGGAATTTAAAGCTCATTTATTTCATCCTCTTCCCCAATGCCCACTTACTAAGCCACTCATGCATCTAGAAGATGATGATATTGTGCTTTGGGGTTGGGGTTACTTATAAGACTGGGGCAAGATATTCAAACTTGGTGAGCTGTAGCATTCTCATCTGTCAAGCCAGAAGCATCATATTTGCTTCCTGGTTTTCTATGTACACTTAAATTTTGGTTAGTATTAAATGTAGAATCTAAGAAAAAGCTCAGAATAATGTGTGTGCACTGTGGAGTACACGATATGGGCTCCAAAATGTTGACTATTACTGTTATTGCCTTATTATTAACTCTATTAACTACTCTGTCAGTGAACTCTGATTTCTGAGACATGCCATTTGATTGTTGAACATTTTTGATATCTAAAAAGATTTTCTTTAAGTTGAGATAAAAACTTAATGACCCAGATGTCATTAAAAGCTCTTAGCAAAATTAGCTGATTGTCAAGAAGAACCTAACTAACAAATTAGTATTGAATATGTGAGATACTTTACCATGGAGAATATTTTCTAAATTCACCAGGTAAATACAAAAGATGTAAAGTCTCCATTTTTAATGGCTGAGTAGCATTCCATGGCATACATATACCACAGTAGATGAGTAGCTACAGGCCCACAGGAGAGAAAAACAAAAAATTCAAGAACAGGGGAAGGAAGAGTGAGTAGAGAGTTTGGTAGGCTCTGACCTAAGAGGTATAATGTAGGAGCATAGGGCACACCTCCTGGGTGAAGGACTCAGCTACAACTCAGACTTTACTTAGAAACGCAACCAATGTAACCTGATCATATGTACCCTTATAGTAATCTAAAATTTAAAAAATAAAAAGCGAATTTTAAAAAAATTTAAAAAGAATCTTTCTCTAAGGGAGCTCTGCAAATCACTAGTAAATAGGAGATCTTTGCTGCTGTATTTGACCTCCTACTCCAGTCTCCCCTCCACCACTCACCCTATAATGGTTCTGTGGTCATATATTTCAAGTAAAACAGGTTTCTTTACTGTCAGATTTCCTGGAGCCTTCAATATGCTCATGTGTTCTGGGGAGCTCTGAGAGTGGAATGCAGTGTGCAGCACCTACCGAGTTCTTTTGACCTTACAAACTTTCTTTCTTGGAGCATATCACAGGTGAGGTTCTCCAGTCCACACTTTGTAAAATCCTTAACTAAAACATTGAAGGGACCTTTGCTTAAGGGGCATAAAGCTGTCCTCTTCCCAGCACCATCCATAAAGACACACTACGGGTATGGAGGGTTTTGGGGGAGCCCAAAACTAAACCCAGCCCTATCCCTCCACCTGTGGGGCTTGTATTCCTATAAAATATAAATGAAAAGGTTGTTTCATTAAATTCAGTATGGCAAAGCTGTTTCAAAAATCAAATAGAAGAATGAGTTGCCTTTCTGTACCCATCAAAGTTGGATGTGTTCAGAGAAACGAGTGCACCAACCTAAAGATAAATACCCCTCCTAAGAAATGAGTCAAGGTGCTCATTTCTCACCTGCGAGCATCTTCTCACCTGTGTGAATTGTGTGGCACATACCTTGACCAATCAAGAAAGTGGGCACAGAATACACATCTGAACCAGGTCAAGTAGATGAGTGCATCACTCACAACTTTAACCTCATAGAAACATTGCTTCACACCATCTTTGGTCCTTGCCTATTCTAGAGCCCCTCATGCTTCATGTGCAAAGGAACTTGAAATGCAAATGTCTCAGGAAGAAAACAATTTAGTGACTCAATTTGTCACCAATTGGGCATGATGATACTTCCTTAAGAGTAAAATACTTACTATATAAAGGGAAGAAAGTAATAGGGAGAAAGGCATCAAAGACAATGTGGAAATATAGGTTCCAAATGGAAAAATATCATAAATCTAAAAAATGTACCTCAGGTCTCTAAAGACAAATGTCACCAACTTGCTTGTTCTTCTGTGTGTATGGGTAGATATCAAAGTGTTTCAACCTTGTAAAGAGATTATCAAGCATCCGTGACAATTAGTCCATTCATAGCTTTGTATAGAGTGCAAGCAGAATGGGGACCAAAGACCTCATTTTTGGCAAGGGAAAACACCCCTCAAACAAAGGGAAAAACAGAGAAATAAGCTGAGCAAGGTGGAATAAAAACAGGTTGCTAGTTGACTTTTAAACCAGCCACTAAATTCTTTACCTGAGCAGTTTTGTACTTTTCCTAAAAGCCTAGCCTGTGAGGGATACACCTTGCAAACACCCCTGCTGGGGCTGTGAACACACTGAAGAAACAATGCCCATAGGAGAGGCTATAACAAAGCCTGGCAAGAAACATTAACTAGGTCATCCCTTTGCCCAGTCAACAGCCAAAGCAAATACTCAGCGTGGGGATTTGTATTATGGCCAGGTCAGGGATCAAGGGAACAGCTAGAGTCCTGAAATATGGGCAGGAGTGTATCCTTATAACAGAGGAAGACACCTCTGGGTTGGAAAAGACAAGAAAATTCCTCTCTCCCACCAACTCTCAAGAGGAGATTGACACCAATGGCATCTTCTCCACAGTGAACTAGGGGGGATTAACCTCCCTCAAGGAACTATGTGTGACCACAGACATGAGGCTACCCCGACACAAGGCTCAGCGTTTGGATTTCTCAAAGCTTAGACCCTTAAAGTTAATGATGATAGATTGAATAAGATCTAACATGCTTACTCAGAGAAATTGCTGGTGACTTTGTTCTTAGCTTACCCCCTGGGCTAAATCAGCAAATAGTTTTCAATAAAAGCTGAGTGGAACAAACACTCAGGGTCATCCACCAAGCTAGCAATGGTCCCCTGTGTTTCTTTGAAAACTCTGTTCTGTGTATCCTGTCTCTTTATCTCTCTCTGCTTCTAACTTTACTTTTCTTCAGTTGATGCTGCCAGCTCCACAGATCTTAAAAGAACCTGCCTCCGGGGAGGGACCCTGGCAATAGAGTCTAATGGGTGTCTAATTCCACAAATTCCCTTGTGTAGACAAGTGAATTATCCTGTCACTTAACCCATCCCAGCAATTTTTCTCTGAATCTTAAAATAGAAATAATGGAACATTTGTAAGCAGTCATTGGGAGGATAAAGTAAGATAAGTTGTTCTATGAAATAGAAGGTGTTCTATAAACACTGGGGTTTGCTATTCATTCACTCATTCATTTCTTCATTTAAACCGCATTTATTGAAAACCTATCCCATGACAAGAAAATCTAAAGGATGTTCAAATTACATAAAGATTGAAAGGGCTAAGATAGAATGTGAAGACGTGCTTATCTGATGCTGCCTTTGTGACTTTGGCAACTTGGGAACAGGGAGGGGTGGCTCAGGAGAGTTGGGTCAAAAACCTGACTCAGCCATCAACTGTGAGAAAATGGAAGGATATTTTTGCTTTTTATCTGTAATCAACTAGAAAATTAAGTTGTTGAAAAAGATTATCTTTAATTTTCTTTCCAGCACTAATATTTTATGGAACTGGAAGTCGGACATAAGGGAGACAGTAACTCGAAAATAGATGGAGGTGGGTTTGTATCTCAGTTCTACCACTCTTTAATTGTGCAACTTTGAGACAATTACTGGGAAGCTGCTGTGAAGTCAAATGCCTCTTTTCTTTCATTACCTGTACAACACCCCCAAGGAGGGATGCAGCCACAGCCATAGAGGTACACATCACGCCAAATAAGAGACCTGAAAGGAAGAAAGAAAATGTGTCACCATAAATTTCCATGAAGGATTCCTTAAGGTTCTGCTTTAGAACTGTCCCTGATGAAAGCCCTATCTAAGGGATATCAGTGAGGCACCCTCTCCATTGAGCCATCACTGGTCCCTTAGGAGTCCTCTCTTCCAAGGATATGCTTTCTCTCAGATCAGGAAGAATGAACTCAAATCTGGCCTCAAAGGTTTTCTTTCTAGAATTCTAGAAGAAATCTGTCATGTGGAAACAACATGAAAATGTGGAAGGGGTTCAGACTCTCCCAGACTAATTTAGTGGGAACCTATTCCAGGTCATCCATTAGAGAGGGTTTCATAAAGACCTGGAGAGTATCACCCTACAAACTAAACAATAAAGGTGAGAGGGAGAGAAAGACCCACAGTCACTGCAAATGCTGTGGATTTTCGCTCTAGTGCTACATCAACTCAGGGGATCAGACAACAAAACATATAGGGAAGAACTTCAACCTGGCATATCCATGAATATCTGCTGGAAATTGGGAATGGTATGGTCAACAAGGCCCATCTACTGGCTGTTAGCTGTAACTCAGATAGTAGAATCAAGGGAATTCAACTATTCAGGCTGCAAACATGATAGGCATCTCTCTCTCACTGTTTAAGCATAAATAAAACAAACAAACAAAAACTTAAGAAATATTAAATCCATGACAAAATGTTGCCAAATAATAGAATTAGTCAATTAACATAAAATCTTAAATAAATAGGATGCTTTCTAGAAACCAGAAAATAAAGGTATTTAAAAATTGGCAATTTTTATATGATGCAAGAATGCATAGAGTCAATGAAGCAAAGAAGTAAACATCAAGAGAAAACAAATGCAATGAAAAAAAAAAGGCAGGACAGGAGGTGCAACACCAACAAGTTTAGATGAACACACATCCTGGAGTGACAAGGAAGAACTACAAGGAAATTTTAAAAAGTATGATAGTTGGCCAGACAATTACACTCTGGTTATTCATTAAAGAGAAATGAAAACATATACACAAAAAAGACTTACACAAGAGGATTCAGAGTGGTTTTATTAACAAGAATCTAAAACCCAAACAGCCAGGTCCTGTAATAGACAGGCTATACGTGTAGCATGTACATCTACGGTATACTACTCATCAACCAAATAGGAATGAACTATGGATACAGAAAACACAAATTTCAGAACAGAAATTCACAATTTATGTACAGAAAACATAAATCTCAAAAACATTATTCTGTAAAAGGAGTCTTACCAAAAAAAGAAGATGGTGTACTATGTGTGATTTCATTCTGTGAAATTCTAGAAGAGGTAAAAGTAATCGATGTTGGAAAAAATCAGAATAATGATTGCCCCAGGAGGACGGTAGGAACAGGAAATAATGAAAGAGGTCACGGGAGAACATCCAAGGGTGATAGTAAAAATTTATACTTTGATACGTGGTTGGGTTATACAGGGATATACATTCATCAACATCAAGACAATTTATACTTAACACTTTTCATTTCACTGCAAGTGAAATTTTTTTAGATTAAAATAAATTTTGAAACAAATACTGAGTTCTAGTTAACAAAATACATGTTAGATAATTAGAGGGAAGTGTGCTGATATCTGCAATTTACTTTTAAATATGTCAAAAACATAAAGGATCAGTGGCTAGACAGAGCCAAATGAATACAAGTTCATGAAAATATTAATGGACAACCTAGGTGGTATATATATGTGAGTTTGCAGAAACATCTTTAATCTTGGCCATAATATTTAACTTTTATAATAAAAGGTAAGGAACAAACATACAGCAAAATTAAGATTGCTACTATTAAGACATTTATTTTGCGAAGAATTCAAAGTAACATTTAGAAAACTAGGGGTTCTTCAATATGCAGAGAAAATGGACAAAGTTATAAAAATAAGAGAAAAAATGAATGATATGAAAAACAAATGACATAAATTAGAAGAATAATTAAGAGGAAGGGGATGGTAAGACTATTAATATTTGCAAGAAATAACCACACTTTCTAAAAAATCAATTTAAATTTTGAGAATCAACAAGAATTGGGGAAATGGCCAGACATGTGCTTTTTGAAACAAAAACAAACAAAAAACCGTATAGATTTCCAACACTGAAAATTTAGAATGTTATAGGGAAAAACTTTACTCATGATGCCAACAAAAGGAGAAGGAAGAGGAAGAAGAAAAGAAGGGTAAAGAGGAGAGAAAAGATGAGGAAGAGGAAGAAAAATGAAAGAGATGGGGAAAAAAGGTGTTGAAGGAAAAAGACATGATGAGTATAATCAATATTTAAGATAGAAAAAAATAATATGATTAAATCAGAAGAAAGAAAAAGAACTATCACTAGATGGACAGCTTACAAAGATGCCAGTTCTTCTCAACATATTTTCAAGTTTAATGCAATCCCAAGAGACAGGGTGGTCACATGCAATAAATTATTTTAAAGTTAATCTGAAAGAATAAATATGCATACATAGCCAAAAGAAATATTTATAAAGAAAAGTTGCAATAGACGAAATTTTAATTTTTAAACTAAAATTATTTAAAATTAACTAAAATTATTAAGTTGTTCCACCAGATATTTTAAATAAAACACTATTAAGCGATAATAGTAGATGACAAGATGATATTAGTCCTATAATTGATAAACAATTTAATTTTGTAAATTAACATATTCTTATAGATAAAATAACTTTATATTATATATAAATAAATGAAATTATTAATAATTCATTATAATAAAGAACTTTATATTATATATAAATACACGAAATATTAAAAATATTTATGTTTGGGCAGTGCCTGTGGCTCAAAGGATTAGGGCACTGGCCCCATATGCCAGAGGTGGTGGGTTCAAACCCAGCCCTGGACAAAACCTTCAAAAAAATACATATATATTTATGTTTAATGAAAATAGGAAAAATCAATTAGGAGTTTTGGAGAAATGATATAGACAATTGACCATATTAAAAAATGTAGATCTTAATTTTAAATCATAAATAAAATAATTTGGATATATTAAATATGAAATATAAAAGTATTCGTAATTTATCAGGAAAGATAAGTATATATATAAACAGGTCTTAAATAGATGAAATTTGTAAGCATAAAGAAATGATGAAATAATAACAGGTACATATATTTGATCAAATAAAAATTTAAAATTTCTACATATCAAAAATATATGTTAAAAAATTAAGCTGGGAGTCATTCTGCAATAGACAATGGCCTCTTTTTCTTTGTGCATAAAGAGATTTTACAAACAATCAAATTTCTAATATCCTTAATACAAATAAACAGAGAACATAGATAGATTATTCACAAAAAATACAAGTGGTTACTTACCATATAAAAAAAATGTTCAGATATAGGATAAATTAAAAATTTTAAGTTAAAGCAAAACGGTGTTGTTATTCTGCCCACTAATTTGGGCGTTTATAAAAAAAATGCTAATATCATGTACAGAGAGAAATTTGCAACCACTCGTTGCTGTCACACATGATCACTGATTGATTCAACTTTGTTGGAACTATATTCCTTCATACAGAACAAGAAGCGTAACTGAATTTGTATCACTTGACCCGATAATCTTCTTTCAAAAGTTTATACTGAATTAAATAATAACAGATACAATAAAAGATTTATGTATATGGGTTTTTATCACAGTTTTACAAAAAAATGGAAAAATAACAATACCATAAAATTAAGCAAATGAGCCGTTTGATAGAATATTGTGCAATCTTTCAAATACCATGTTTTCAAAATAAATATAATAACAGAAAAGAAGTACTCACTAAGATACGTTAGGGAAAAACAACCAGGAATAAAAATAAATAGATATCGCCTTATTTACAAAGCACATATATTTTCCCAAATCACTTATATTTTCTGTAAGTAAATAAGTATATAATTTGTTTATATTTAAAAAGAAGTGAACTTTGTAAAACTACAATTCCATAGGATAAGTGCTGTGGTTATTATAAACATAATATGCAACTCTATGATGAGGCATGGAGTGGTTAATCTTTGAGGTGAGTTTACTGGGAGTTTGGTAATCGGGGAGGATTCTTTAGAAAAGACTTTGGCTTTTCCATAGACAACATGGACAAAGTCAGCAGAACATCCCCCATAGAGAGGGACTGATGTGATTATCACAGAGCATGATTAAGAGATGCTGTGTGATAAGTCTGTGGAGCACAGGCTTAGGACAGAAGAGAGTCTGGAAATAAGGCCAGTGTAAGATAAACAACTAGTGGGGCATTCTGTTCTGGTACCCTACTGGTATGTTTGGAAGTATAAGACTCTATCTGTATCTCAGTGCAAATGCACATGGCCTCCAATGCCAATGTGCCTGTAAGTGTGTTCCGAATAGCACATGCAGGATTTTGACACGTAGCACAAGTACATTTCATGCTATGGAATTGAAGGTCCATGAGTTATACCTACATAAGCCTTTACTGATCCAGGTGCTCAGCTTGTCAGAGAGATGGGGGAAACAGTTCTTGACAAAATCCTCAAAGGTCACTGTTGCTAAGGCATTGATGCTGGCAGCCACTGTGCTATAGGAAGAGAAAAGCAAGAACACGGTCCATGTTCAATAAGGCTGTGCCGCCAGTCCACCCTGCTGTTCAGGGCAGATAGAAAAGGCATGCCTCTAGGAAAGGGACACACAGACCTAGGTCCATATTCTGGAGCTCTCAGAAACAACATGGCCTGTCTACTCATCTTTCAGAGTTTCTTCTGTACTAGTATTCTTTCTATTCTTCCAGAAGCTGCAATGAAGAAGTTAGGCTTTCTTGCTTTAACGTCCACTAATTCCCCTTAAAAAGATGTTGTAATGAGCTAGCAAGGTGGTATCATAAGAACTGTGTGTATATGTGGGTGGAGACAGCGAGTATGAACTACCCAAACCCAGAAGTCAGTACGGTTTGCCATTTATTAGTGATTCATTTATTCACACATCCATTTATTCATTCTGCGTACCAGGCATGTGAAAGTGAACTACCAAAATATAGATCTTGCACTCTAACTGGACACAAACACTTAACACCCAGTTGTACAATGGCTTATCATTGTGAAATTATTGTGAAGGAAGAGAACGAGGTGCTGTGACAGTGTGTCCTACAGAGATATAAACTGGGATGTAGTCAGGAAGATTCTTCCCTCTGGATGTGAGGGCCCTGGAAGGATCCTTGCATACTGGGAAAAAGATAAAGGGAAAATTACATATGGACGCCTCAGGATGAAAAGGAGCTATTACATTTAACACCTGAAGCCACCCAGAGTTACTAGAATACAATGAAGCATAAAGAAGAAGGGGCACAAGGTAAGACTGGAAAGTGCTCAACTATGAAAGCTACATAAAAGCTTGGAGATGCTTTCTCTTAATTTCCAACCAAAGTTCAATCTTACTGAGTCTAAAACATGCTTAGGTGAAAGAATACCTTTAAATCTTTTTTTGGTTTCAGGGGGCAGAAATAGCCCATTTAATTTCTTATATAGACCACGAATATTTTAGCTAATAGAATAGATCATATATTAAATTCAAGGGATGCAAAATAATAACCACAAAAAGGTTTTAAAAGGAAATAAGCTGATGAGCATAGCATGGCCAGCAATTTCCAAGTTTTCCTTTCATATTCATTAAAAAGTATTCTTATATCCTCCTTTTGAAGATAAGCTATAACTCTGCCTTCCAAAAATGATATATGCAGTAAGTAAAAACTTCCCCAGACCCACTTATGGGAATTGAAATGTAGTGTTTTAAATTCTCATTTTCTTATATTCAAAGCTTGCTATGTGTTCCCTGTCAGACTCCTCTTCAGGTTGCAGCTTTAAGAAAGTCAAATAATGGTGGCACCTATGGCTCAGTGGGTAGGGTGTTGGCCCCACATACTGAGAGTGGTGGGTTTGAACCCAGCCCCAGCCAGCTAAAACAGCAATGAGAATTACAACAAAAAATAGCTGGGCGCTGTGGCAGGTGCCTGTAGTCCCAGCTACTCAGGAGTATGAGGGAAGAGAATCACTTAAGAGTTGGTGGTTGCTGTGAGCTGTGATATCATTGCACTCTATGGAGGGTGACAAAGTGAGACTCTGTCTAAAAAAAAATTTAAAAAGTCAAATAAGTAAAGAAGATAATCAGATAAAAGGAGTTTCTATGCTCCCAACAACTTGGTCTCAAAACACAGCTTGTGAAAGTTTGAAACATCAGGGTTCATCCTCGTCTCCTTTGGGAGAGAGTGTGCAGAAACCTAAATTTTGCCCAGAAAGATCAGGTTTGCGAACCTTTACCAGGTTGTTTTGGCAGGCAGGTGTATCCATATGTCAATTTTTCAGATTCAAAAGTTGCTGCAAGATGGTGGGAATCTTTTTATTTTTTTTCCTATCCCTCATGTACCATCTCCCCATTCTGTTCTCTCTCCTATCTTTCCCTTTCCTTATCCCCACAGCCTTCTTATGGAGCTGCTCTTATAATAGTAATCTTTACTAATTTTATGTGAATTATGACATATCTTGGAATTTTGAACTTGGGAAACCTCCTCATAATCTCATCACTGTCCAGCTCTTCAAACTCACCCCCATCTTCTGTCATCCCTGTGCCTTGGAGTCCACCCCTTCTCTCTGTTCCTCAAATGCCCCATACCGTTTGTCTCTCTGTGAGGCTGGTGTTTGCCCTTCCCCTCCTGTGCTCTTCACACAGCTGGCCTCTCTGCACCCTTTACATCCCCATGCAAACATCCCGTGTTCAGACAGGAGTCTATTCAGACCCCGTTGTAATTAGAATCCAGAGTCCTCACCTGTCCCTGCAATAGCACCCTGTTATTTCCTTCATTGGACAATATCTTGTTTAGAAATTTTTTTTTTACTTACATGTTGTCCAAATCTGTTAGAAAGTAAACTGTGTTATGACGGCAATGCTTATATTAATCTTGTTCTCTGAAGTATCTGCAATGTCAACAGCTGTGCCTGGCACAATACAAGCTCTCTAAAATATTTATGAGAATAAATGTATAAACGATTTTGTGTTTAGAATAGTGTCTTTATTTGGGAGATGGAAGTTATTAGCTGTTTTGACGTGCGATTGAGGATGAGATGAATGGAATGCAAATAATAGCTCTGTGGGAATATACCTGCCTCTCTAAATGACAAGGATATATTCTGAGGAATTCTTCACTAGGTGATTTCATTGTTGTGTGAACATCGCAAAGTGTACTCGCACAAACCTAGGTGGTACAGCCTGTCTACTACACACCTAAGCTGTATGGCATAACTTATACCTCCCAGGCTCTGAGGCTGTACAGCATGTTACTGCATTGAGTACTGTAGGCAATCGTAACACAATAGTAAGGATTTGTGCTTCTAAACGTATCTCAACATAGAAGAGGTACAGCAAAAATACGGTATTATAATTTTATGGTACTGCCATTGTATAATTCCATTGTATATACAGTTGGTCATTGAATTAACCAAAAAGTCATTATGAAGAGTCAAATCTATATGACTATAGATAGATAGATAAGTAGATAGATACAGATACAGATATTATATATATATAACATTTTTTTTTTTTTTGCTGTTCAGTGAGAAGAACCAAGAGTGAGCAGTTTGATGTAAAGGTGATGTGAAATTGTGGGGGCAGTTGGCATGAGATGAGGTGCAGTATTGAGCATAAAAATCTCAAAGAGGGACATCTTGCTTACATCAAAGAGGCACTAGGCTTACATCTTACCTCTGCAGTTTACTAACTCAACGTCGGTAAGTTTTCTATCTTGCTACACCTCAGTATCCTCCCCTGAAACTGATGATGATATGAGTAAGGTTCTGGACTCGTACGGTATGTGACCATTAACAAGCAAATAAAAACAAGGCACTTGGAAGGGCAGTCGACACACGGCCAGTGCTCAGTAAATACTGTTCATGACTACCACTGTCACCCTTGTCATCATGGCCGCCATCGTCATCATCATTATCAGAATATTATCACTCTACTGACCTCAGAGTTCCACTGAAGGCACAAGCCACAAAAAGTCCCGGCAATCCTGGCATGGTGGCAAATATCTCCATAACGAAGTACGGCATTAGCTGAGGAGGCAAACAAACAAAAACAAGAAGACAAACAGAAAAGAAATGAGCGAGGGAGAAACAGAATCGGTGGTCTTCTCAGCAGTATCTCAAATGTGGGGATGCAGGTTTTCAGCAAAAGGAGATGGAAAAATTATTTTTCATGTCTTCAAAGGTATACCGTTTTCTTGCCTGTTTATCGTAAATGTTAACTGCTCAACCCTGCAAACAAACTCCTAAAATGGGTCTTAGGAAATCCTGGTATTACGGCTCTACTCTGAAGCCAGGTTTGTGGGAGAGGAGCCCCTCTGAGACAGAGCAGGACAGTTACATACACATACGAATAGGTGGGAAGGGGAAGGAGCATATTCTCCGTAGACAGAGTTTTCAAAACCATGTGTAATTCAGTATATCAGTGTGATGTTGAAGCTATGCTGAGAAGACATGATCAGAGGCACTGAGGAAATGTGAGTTCTTTGGTTCAGTATGACATTAAATCACCATTCATCATTCTTGAGATGAGATCTGTAGGAGCCCAAGGGCAGCAGCAACAACCAAAGTCGTGGCTTCCAGCCTACTTCCCGCCCCCTCCAGCCTGTCCTGGCTCAGGCCTTGTCTTCATGGACAAGGTAAGTTGTCCTCTTCTTTAAATGCTCACTTTGACATATTAGAGCCTGGAGTGTTGTGATATTACTCAAGAGGAGAGGGAAGAAGCTAAGTTCTTGGGTTTTGGGAAGAAGCTAGAGGTTCAGACAGAAAAAACAGAAAGGACTAAGATTTACCAACAATGGCCAGAAGCACAGTCATTCTACTAGGTCCAAAAAAACCCTACCTGGTCTGGTGCTGAAATGATGCCAGACGTCCAAGGGTCACAGTCTTTGAAGTAGGCGTACATGATTAATCCAGAGAAGACAGCACACACCAGAATTATCCACAGACCCAGCAAGTTAAAGTACAAGGCCCTGGAAAAAACACAGAAGGCTGTTGGGAGCCCGGATGCCATATTACAGTTTTGCAAAGTTCTCAAGGTAAAGAATTTGGGGCTTTTTTGCAGGTTAAATAAAATTCTATAGCCATTAAGAATCATTACTTTTTCTATTTTTGCTTTTTTGATGTTGTTTGAGAACATTACATTTTTAGACTGATTACCAAATTTCAATAAGATAAGATTTTAAATGGATTCTCCTTTAAAACCTTCAATATGTGTGGTGTGAGATGTATTTTCTTGGATGAAATTTGACATATTAATCACTTGCCTTATATAACTTCCCATGATTCTTTCCCCCCTACTCAATTCATAAAGCTGTCAAAAAACCAACTTACATTTTAACATCTTTTCTTCCACAAGGATAATGACATAATGTAACAATAGATAAGTTTTGGAAATAGTCACTTTGGAGATTAATTCAGGTAAAGGTTAAAGTTGATTTTTTTTAAGATAATAGTACATGTGAAAGCCTTAGAATCATCTTACCCATATTAGGTGCAGCAATTCATTTTATTTTACAACATATAGATATACATTATTCTAGTCCGGGTGCTTTTGTGGTATGCTATGGTTATTTTGTATTCATTACTATCCTTGGAAAGTGAAAATTTTGCTCATTTTCTTAATCCCAGGGAAGACTTGAAAGTGGACTGGCCTTACATCGATCTGAGAGAATAAACAATCTCATTGTGGGGAGAGTTACAGGGCACTAGGAAAGCAACTTCGGATATTTTCTTAGACATAGTCTTCATTTGAAGGGAATCAGAAACATCTACATTCAAATGTAAGAACACACACATGCATTTCAAAGCCCCCTAACACCTGTAGTGTATAGATGTGCCTGACTTTCAGGAGATTATTATATCAAAGTCCTCATTTATAAAGCATATATGTTTGATAATTATCCCATTTAGAAGAATTTTAAATTTTACATTTAAATAGTTTTATCTCAAAGATTACTTTTGGGGGAAGGTATTTTAACAATGTTTGCCTTTCGTTTGTATTTGGTTTTGTTCAGTGGGGGTTGGGAATATAATTGCCAGGTAAAATGATCGCTAGTGTAACTGCATTAATCTCACTCTTGCTCTCAGCCACTAGCTGCTCTCTTATCAGTTCCTACTCCTTGTAATGATTTATGTCACTACCACATTTATCATAATCTGAAGTGCTGTAATCTATCTATTCATTTATCATCTGTTCCCCTCAGTCAAACACAGAGCTGCATCTCTAGGCATAGAATAGTTCTGGCACACAGCAGATAAAAATTTATTTTACCTTTGGTAAGAAATGATCAAACAATTAAATGAACGGTAGAAATTCATCACAATATAATCATGCTCTTTACATGATTTTTTTTGTTGTTTTGAAAAGAACATTGGACTTGGAGTCACAAGAAGACTTTTTTCTTAGCAACTGTGTGACCGCAGGCAAGTCACCTAACACCCTGAATCAGTTACATCATCTGTAAAAAAAGGTGTAACACACCTGCCTAGCTTTTTATTATAAGGCTCATACGAGGATTGAATGAGTTACACGCTGTTAGATAATTGCAAAACTTCATCTCCCTTTCCCAATTATCCACCGAAAAGCTCAAACCTATGGCCCGCCCCCTACGGCTCTTCGCACCAGAGCTGTAACACCGGAGCTGTTCTACCATCCCGTCACCTCCCTAACTGAACCTACATAAGGTGCCCTTGTCTTTTGTTCCCTCTCTGCTCTTCTCTCCCTCCTCCCCCTGTTGCCCCGTGTCTCTCTCTCCCTCCCTCTCTCTCCCTCTTTTCTTTCTCTCCCTTCTCTCCTCTCTTCCCCCGTTTCTTTCTCCCCTCCTCCTTAATGCTGCTCTGCAGCTTCCCCCACCAACAAAGACCTTTCCTACAAGCCTTGGTGTTCTGTGAGGTTTATGCCTGTCGAGTGCCCCCCTTTCACGCGCTGTAAAAATCTAGCAAGGCAGAGGACATTCATATAATATCCAAAACTCACCATTCAGCCATGGAAAATGATAAACCCCATATCAAGAGAACATTAAAGTCATTGTGTTTTGACTTGTTTCTCTTTAGAAATGGACTTTGATTCTACACAGGGCTAATTCTCCCGTTTGTAAATAGGCTTCTTCATTGATTCAAAATATATTTATTGAACATCTCTTGATCTTTCAGGTATGAGACGTCTAAAAGGGACTATAGAAGGCAGCAATGAAAAAATCCCCCCTCCGGGAGATTAGATTCTGGAATTAGAGGCAGGTAATAATCACTGAAGTAAAATAGACAAATATGATATTTTAGATACAAGAAATACGAGGAAAATAAGGCAAGGGGAAAGGAATCAAAGTGACTGTGCATCTTGGGAACTAGGAGATGTTGCTGTGATATCTACTCCTCCTACCCTCACAACACCATTTACTCCCAGAAGTCCTAAAAGATAAACTGAGGTTGAGAAACAGAAAAAGTCAGCTTCTAGGAAGCACCTTTAAGGGACTTGAGAAGTGGGATTGCTGCTACATGCAAGGAAGAACTAGCTTAAGCTGTGTTTTTGGAATAACCAGCATTTCTGGGCATGTAATTAAATATACTGATTTTCTCCCATGGCCCACAGTTCATTATGAACTATGTGAGTCTATTTTTACATACATTGTTTGACAAATGTATTTTCCTTAAGTACCAAAGATTTTTTTTAAGCCTTAATGGAATGTTTTACTTACATTTTATCTTATTCTCAGATACCGAACAAAAGAATATTTAATCAATTCAAAATTGTTCTCACAAAGTAATGAGAAAGTCTCTTGAATGCTATCACAATCAGGTTGATGAAAATATCTCTGATTGTATCTGAAGCCCGTACACTGTACCCCATGACTGAATTATTGTACACAGATATGATTTAATAA
>CAUYRH010075648.1:0-10165 GCA_963574655.1 Perodicticus potto | reverse complement strand
CCCCCCCCCCCCCCCCCCCCCCCCCCCCCCCCCCCCCCCCCCCCCCCCCCCGGAGGCGTTGTTGCATTTTTGAAGCTAAAAGTGGATCTTTCTTGTAGCAAAACTGCACATAGTTGTTTTGCCTGCCCCCTCGATGTCTGTCTGGGTGGCCACCACCTACTGTTAAGGAGAGGCTCGCCCTCCCTAGTGGCAGCTGGGGCCAGCCTGTTGTGCCCAGGGAGGGCAGGCACCTCACCTCTGTTTTCCCAGGAGGGCTGCTATCCTGCAGTCCCTTCTCACTGGATTTATGCTGCAATAAAAGAGCCTTCTCTCAGATCTGCCATCCGCTCTGTGGGGCCCTGCAGCCATGGGCTTAGCCTGGGTGTCACAGCTCTTTCCCCTGCTATTGCTGAAAACCCCCAAAGTTTGGTTTCCAAGGTCTGGGAAACTCCACAAGTAATGGATAGAGGGTTAAGCCCCTCCAGCTCTGCCACCACCCTGGGCAATGGTGTTCTCCCTGTACCTGTCACCTTGCACTAAGAGATAAGAGACTCTAATCTTGGGTTCCCCAGGCTGGGCGGGGCAGGTACCTTGTCAGCAGATGGTAGAGGTGCCACCTGGCGGCCTAAGAAGTTACAACTCAGAAGGGAGCGCAGCTGGACTCCTCTCCTGTGGCCCTCAGGATAACCACAGCAGGCTGATCGTCCAGAGCCTGGCCAGGGTACTGCTCTTGCCTGTTCCCCAGGCATTTAAAATCTGGGTGCCCAAGAGTGGGCAGGGACAGTCGCTGGAGTCAGGATTGTTCTAGCTTTCCTAATGATAGATGGGCTTTCCATTCCTAGATATCCTAGCACCTCTGACCAGTGCAAAGGGACAACCTACAAGAAAGGCCATGAGCCAAAGGCTCCACATACTGAGGTGGTTGCCTTGGAGATGGTGCTTATCCTACTAAATACTAAAATCTGGAACTCACTGACGCCCTCATCACTTCCTAAGAATGCATCAAAAGGGCTGGGTATGATAGCTCACTCTTGTGATCCTAACACTCAGGGAGGCCAAGGTAGGAGGATCATTTGAACTCAAGTTCAAGATCTCTGTCTCTGCTAAAAATAGAAAAATGAGCTGGTCATTGTGGGTGCCTGTGGTCCCAGCTACTTGGGAGGCTGAGCCAGGAGGATGCCTTGAGCCCAGGAGTTTGAGGTTGCTGTGAGCTGTAACACCATGGTATTCTAGCCCGGGCAACAGAGTGAGACTCTGTCTCCAAAAAAAAAGGCATGATTTGTCAGTGTGAGACATTTAGAGCTGAACCAAGAGAGTCCCAGTATTGATAGTGATTGTACAGAGCTATATGGAAGATACCAAAAGGTAAAAGTTTGAGACGCTAACAGTGGCACTTAGAAAATGTCCTGGTAACCTTCTATGGCTACATAAACACCCATAGATGGCGGCTCTTCCATCAGGAAGCACCAACCTACCTAGCTGGACACTTAGTGCATGGGTGGTGGGTTTCTCCCTGCCTCGCCCACAGCGGCTGACCACAAAACCGAAGTGTTTGACGAACTCCTCTAAGAGTCACTGTTGCACCGGCTGGCTGAGCCCTCCTGGCCTTGCACCCTCTGCAACCAGTCAGCTAGAAAGCAAGGTGAGTGCAGTAACTCTAGACAATTGGGCAGACCAGAGTACTTAACCCAGCCTATGGGGTATGAAAACTGTCAGGAATCCTTAGTGGTGACCGCTAGAAAAGGAGAGAATAATGCCTGTTAAGAACAGAGAGCAGGGTGGCACCTGTGGCTCAAAGGAGTAGGGCGCTGGCCCCATATGCTGGAGGTGGCAGGTTCAAATCCAGCCCTGGCCAAAAACTGCAAAAAAAAAAAAAAAAAACAGTAGTGTATGCTTCTTAATAGAACGTTGGCAAACCAAACAGCTAAATGCATCCTCTGGTCCACTTTTCCAGAGTGTGTTTATAGCAGTGCATGTTTTGTGGCCAGTAGGGAATGTGTGGAATATTACTAGAGAGGAACAAACCCACCAGTGTGTGGAATGAGCAAACACCTGGAATATTCCTGAAAAGACCCCAGAGTCTCCAGTGCACTTTCCCTAAGTCCTAAGCGTCTGATACGAATCCAGTGTCCCTTGACACTGAGGGGCACCTCTGCGCTCTGTGGGGACCGTCACACAAGATGTGCTGGAGCAGGACCTCTGCCATTGGACGAAGCTCTGCAGGGATTAAACTCTTGAGTTCTTGGAGAACTTCAGAAATAAGAACAGTGCAGAGTCCCCACCTGCCACCTCTGCACCTGTGAGCATCAAGAAACGCTGCGGGCTGGCTGAGGTTCAGCTGAGTCACGGTGGAGAAGCTGTTGGATTCCTCCAGAGCATCATCTGTTGGGAGTCCAACTCCACCCCCGTTGAGTGAGGGGAGGCTGGGGGTCAGGGTACAGCTCTATATAGACCTCATCTCCCAGAGCTGTTGGTAACGTTCAGTCACTTCTGAGTGTGCAGGTGGGGGCGTGATAAGGAGATCTCTGTGGACGTCCTACCAGCTGAGATGAACTCACATTAACCACCAAAAACAGAACACACAAGCCCCAGCCAGGCCTGGCCAAGGGAGAGGGCCCACACGGGGTTGCCAAGTGCTGCATGGGACTGGTGACTAGAAACAGGATAGGGAGTGGCCTTGCCGAGGCAGTAGCCTGCCTGTGCCTGAGCTCTTTGCCCTGGCTCACTTACCCCAAACAGCTGCCTGCACAGGTTATGGGTCACCCACCCAATTTGAATTCAGGATGGACCGATGTCAGGGTAGGGTGATACCTCCAAACCTGAACAAGTTTAGACCAGCAAGAAGGCCCCATCTCCTGGGATTCGGACCTCCGACACCTACCCCCTGCCGACTGCACATTTGTGGAGCCACCCATGGTGGAATGTAGCTGGCATGAGTTCGGGTACCCAGGAGAAGGATCAGTCAGCATCCCCAACTTTGTCCTAGGCAAGCCCAGTTGAAGACCCTGCATGGGGTCTGGACAGATAAAGGTGCTGGACTCTGGTTGTGGCCCCAGCCACTCAAAGCCTAGCTGAGTGTCCTAGAAGCTGTGGGAAGTAGGACCCCTCCTTGGGTGACTTATCACACCCACCCTCTCCCCCAGCCCTAGCTATGCCAGCTGGCCAGCAGCACAGGTTGGCATGGGCTCTGAGGTCCAGCTTGGGCTGCTTCCTGCTCTGCCAATCTCCTGCTGCTCGCCACTGGGCACCCCACCTCACCTCTTGCAGGCTCCTAGGAGGGTCCCAGGAAAGCGTGGGGAAGCCCTAGCTGGGTGGAGCCTCATCTGATGACCCAATAGCAGGATGAGCCTGGGTAGCCTCAGCTCCTCCCCCTCCCACAGCCGGGTCCTGCACAAGTAAAAAGGCCACTGATCAAGAGACTAAAAATTTCATTTGACTTATAAAATCCCATGTTCTCAGAGTGCTCTGAGCAGTGCCATTCCCCAGCAGGGAGAAGAGGCTGGCCCGAACCTGGGCTGACACCCAGACAGAGCAGCAGGCCCAGTGGCTGTGAAAGCATGACAGCCACCACCACCAATGGCACCTGCTCATGGCAGTCACAGTCCTCAGCAGGCTGGGCACTCATTCCGGGACCCGGCGGCCCCCACGCCAGCTGCGGTTGTCCCGCCACACACAGTAGTTGAGCGCGGTTGCAAAGGCCAGCCAGGCCAGGTAGGGGTAGAGCAGGCGGGCAGCTGATGGGCTCACCTGGTACCAGGCCACAGTGGTGGCCGCCGCTGCCCCACTGGTCAGCAGAAGGTCCACCAGGGCCTGCGGAGACACAGGGAAGGGAGGACAGAGGGTCCTGAGGCTCTGTGTGTCCCAAGCCCACCCGCCAGCCACCTGCAGGAGTCAGGAGCCTCATGGAACCGTCTTCCCACCCTTAGCACCCAGAAAGCCCCTCCCCCACCTCAGCATCCTCATCTGTAAAATAGCAACAGTCACTCCCCCTGGACCGTGCCACGTGTGGGGTGTGCAGCCATGCCTGAGGTGGACACAGCACGTCCAGGAAGGAGGCGGTGCCTGGAGGCCCCACAAGTCCCTTCTCCTCCCTGAACCCAAAATGACCCTCACTGTAAACTGCCAAGTGCTACCCCCAGAGGTGCCAGCAGGTGGGCCACACCCTTGTGGTGTGGACTCCACTCCAAGGGCTCAGCAAGGCTCTTTTTAAAAGAGGAGCTGACATTTAAGTGGTGGAGGGACCAGTGTCCAGCATGCTGCCTCTGTGTCACTAGCTAAGAGCTTCTAGAGCTGCGGTTTTCAACCTGTGGGTCACAACCCACAGGAACTGTATTAAAGGGCCGTGGCATTAGGAAGGTTGAGAACCGCTGTTCTAGAAGCATCTGACCGGGAGCCACCCCACGCCCCCCTTTAGATGCTGACCCTGTCTTGGACATACAGGAACCAGAGAGACAGGCCAACGCACACTTACCCAACCCATCTGCCGGGCGCCAAAGAAGATAGGGGGCCATGCCCAGTTCAAGGCCAGCTGGCCGGTGTAGAGGCCCAGGGGAACCACCGCCTCCTCTGAGAAGCCCCCCAGCTCTTTCCAAACCATGTAGGAGCCATACCTGAGATAGACGCAGCAGGTCAGGACACCATTGGGAAACAAACCAGAAGCCTCATCCACCTCTGGACAACACAGGGATGGCTTGGGCACACCCTGCCACTGACTGCTGAGTGACCTCAGGGAAGTTGCTTGACCACTCTGGACCTTCGTTTCTCATAGGTTTGCTGTAGGGATTTGCATCACCACATTGGCAGCACTCCGTGCAGTACCCAGCACGTGGGACACTCAAAAAATATTTGCCATTATCATCAGTGCTATGAAGTAGGAAGAACATGGGGTGTGTGGGTAAGAAGGAGGCTTTTTTTTTTCTTTTTTTTTCCTTCTTCTCCTGAGGGAGTAAGAGGCTCTTAACCCAGCCAGGGGCCCCACAGAAAATGAGACATTTGGGCTGGAACTTAGAGGATGAGTAGGAGTTTGCCAGGGGATAGAACAAGATATGCCAAGGCTTAGAGGCGGGGTAAGTCTGTGTGACCACTGGGTGAGGTGGGAGGGGTGGGGGGACGCAGATAAGGGACTGGTCGTGGGAGCTGTCACCTGAGGGCAGCAACAACACCCCCAATAACAACAGCTGACTCCCTCCAGCACTTACACAGGACAGCATTGTTCTAGCACTTTCTAAGCTTCACCTCCTCACCTCCTTTCATCCTCATGGTAGTGCTATGAGGTGGGCAGTGTCATCACCCCCACTTTACAGTAAGGAAACTGAGGCACAGAGCAGTGGCGTGCCTGAGATCTGTAGGCAGACACTCGTCAGATACAGTCAGGCTGTGAACCCGAGTGGTCTGGGCCCAGAGCCCAGGTCCTTACCCTCCACCCGAGGGGTCTGACCTCATCCACGGCCACAGGGAGCCTCCAAAGGTCCCACAAAAGAGAGGCTGGGGCCAAGTTAGTGCTTGTCAAATCTGGATGGTGGAGATAGGCCAAGAGAATGGGGAGCCCGGAGGCTGCAGCTGGGTTGAGGCAGAAATAGTTCCAGGGCTGGTATGATATAGGAGAAAGCAGGGGCCTGCGGGGACCCTGGCTGGGCAGGGGCTGTGCCAGCAGTGTGGGGGAAGGGTGTCCAGGTGACACTCAGTTCCAGGGTTGTATTCCCATCAGAGCCCCTGGCAGTGGCCTACCCTCTGCTATCTGCTCCCTGGGGCACCCGATGACTGTCACCATACACTGGGCTGGCACAAAAACAGGATGTAAGGAACACTGCAGGAGAGTGACTATAGCCACCAGGGGCAATTCCTCGGGTCTAGAGGCAGGGGACCTTGAGGTCAGTCTGGAGCCTAAGATGCTCCAAAGTTTCTCGCCCTGTGTCCTTGGTAGGTCCCGCATCAAATGGGGGTTGTGAGAATTAAGCGAGATAAAGCTTGGCCCTGAGCAGGGGCTCAGCAAGGAGCAGCCACTGTCCTTGCTACTTGGCAGGGGCCCGGGCCACTGCCCACACGGACCTTTATACACGGAGCCAGCCTCTGCCTAGAGCAGGAACACACCAGGATGCCAGTGTGGGCTGAGCATCCGGCCTGCCCTCCTGGGAAGCCCAGGAGGGAAGAGTTCAGTTGTGCAACCGAGAGGTCCCCACTTTCCACCCTGACTTCCCAGACTAGGCTGGAGAGACGTGCCCACTGCCCATGGCCCACCTGGAGCACTGACCTGGCCAGCACCCATGCCCACCTACCCCATGGCCGAGTAGAGCGTGCCCCAGATGGGTCCCAGTGCCCAGCGGGGCGGGTGCCAGGCAGGCTTCTGCAGGCTGGCATACCAGCGGAGGTTCTCACCACGGACAAAATGGGAGCCCAGGAAGCAGCCCAGGCTGGGCGCCAGTGTGAAGCCCACAGCGGGCACCCAGGTTGGGGCCATGGTTGCTGCTGCTGTTCTGGAAAGCTCTGAAAGAAGACAGGGCTGGGTGTAAGAGTATGTTTATCCTGAAGCCCTGTGGAGGCAGGCTTTTTTTTTTTTTTTTTTTTTGAGACAGAGTCTCACTATGTCACCCTGGGTACAGTGCCGTGGCATCACAGCTCACAGCAACCTCCAACTCCTGGGCTTAAACAGTTCTCTTGCCTCAGCCTCCCAAGTAGCTGGGACTACAGGCACCACCACATCACATGGCTATATTTTAAAGATAAGGTCTTGCTCTGGCTCAGGCTGGTCTCGAACCTGTGAGCTTAGGCAATCTACCCACCTTGGCCTCCCAAGTGCTGGGATAACAGACGTGAGCCACCACACCCAGTCCTTTTAAAAGACATTCTAATGATGTAAACATTATTCTCAACATAACATTAAGTAAAGATACAGAAAGAACGCTAAAAAAAAAAATTAAGTGAAGAAAGCAAAATGTAGCATCAACTTCGGAATGACCTCAATTTTAGCAAAAAATAGATAACATGAATACACATTTTTAAAACTGTAACCAGTGTACAATGTCGGCAGTGGCCATAATCGTAGGTCCTGCAAACCGGGCCAACCAGAGCTCTAAACCAAATGATGCCCTTTAACCTGTGCCCTGCAAGGGAGCTGTACTGCTTTACCCTCATCTGCCAACAAAGGTCCAAGGGCAGAGCCATGCAGGGATTTGCCAAGGCCTCTCAGTGAGCGGGTGGCTCAGGATCCCACAGCACCCTGAGCAGTAGGATTTACACAATACATTCGTTATGTTAATTTGCACAATTCGGCAGCATTTAGTATATTTCCACTGCTGTGCAACCACCATCTGTATCAAGTTCCAGAACATTTTCATCATCCCAAAAGAAACCCTCCCAACACATCAGCAGTCACCCCGCACTGTCCCCCCACAATCTGCTTTGTGTACTGCAGACTTTTGTACATTTCCTATCACGCAGCAGGTGGCCTTTGTCTGGCCTTCACTGAGCCCCATGTGTTAGAGATCCCCTGCCTCCTAGCAAGGGGCCGTGAGCAGAGGGCTCCTGTCATCAGGGCCCACCACCCAGCACCAGGCACACACTCGGCAGCTAGGAAAACTCCCAACATGACTCATTCAGTGTTCCAACAGATGGATCCTTAAGGACCACCTTCCAGGTCCCCTACTGTACAGAACAAACCAAGGCCACACCAAAAGAGCAGGGTCTGGACCGGGTCTGAGTCCCGCGCTCCCACCCCTACCCCAGGCTTCCCCCTTCTCAGGCCTGGCTGTGTTTAAGATTCACTGGGCAAAGGGGATCAGAACGTCTGCCCTGCTGTGGGTCAGAAAACAGTGTGTTCAAACATCTCACATGGAGAGAGCCTGGCAAGGAGCCTCCTGGGGCCTTTCAGGGACTGTCCAACTCTTGAATCATCTGGCTGGGGCACAGGTAGGAGGGGTTGGTGCCCACCAAGGTGAATCACACAGGGCCAGGCTGCTTTGAGATGGTGCCCAGGGATCACCATAACAGGAACAGGGCTCAGGGCTCAGGCAGAAGGACAAAGCCCCCGTCTACATCTTATTTCTATCTCCTTCAGAAGGTGAATAAGAATCTAGGCCTTGGCTCTGCTGCCAAGTTGCTGGGTGATCCCAGCCCAAGCTCTTCCCTGGGCCTTAGCTCCCTCCTAAGTCAGGGGAGCATCACCTACCCTGTCTACTTCAAGCAGTCCTGGGAGGCTCAAGGGAGGAAGGGCAAGAAAGCAACATTTCCCTGGAAAACTCAAGATAAGTGAGGGCCACACACCCCACTTCCTCCAGGGAAGTAGTGGCCTCAAGTCTCAGACCCAACCAAGGCTGGGACCACATCAGCCATGGAAGCCCCTGGACACTTGATGGGTGAAAATGCCCTACACCGAAGGTCCCACCCACGAGACGCAGGGCCACTCACAGGCGAGAGCCCCCCAAGACAGAGGCCAGAGAGCAGGCAGAGTGGAGGGCTCAGGACGTGGAGACAAGGAGGCCTTTCTGGGTCTGGCTGCCGCCAGCCTCTGGGAAAGGAATAGAGAAAGGCTGGTCATCAGGCCCACACTTGCCTCCGGGGAGGAACCCGCTGCTCCTCTTGCTTGTACCTCTCCCCGAGTCTGCCCAGCCTCTGTGGAGGACTCACTCCTGGTCCCACTTTCCAGATGAGGAAACTGAGGTGTGATAAGTCACACAACTTTCTAGGTCTCTGTAACTCCAAAGCCCACCCCGGTCCTCCCCTAGAGCAGGGAGTTTACTGGCCTACTTCTGGAGCACAGGGCCATTTACAGCTAGCTGTCTGTGTCACCACCCCCTCAGCCTCTTCCTTCATCCCTAACAGGGTCACAGGCCGCTCCACCCACCCAGTGCCAGAGGTTCTCTTAGGGCCAACTGCATCACTCTGTCCACCAGCAGTGCCAATGTCCTGTCCCAAAGAGTGTCCGGCCCAACTCAATCCACAGGCAGCTGGTTAGAGGATTAAACCCTCCTCAAGGGTGGGACCCAGAATCTCCAGTTCTCCTCAGGCTTTGCCCCTGGCCAGGAAACCCCACACCTGTCGCTGCCCAAAGTCCCATCTCCTCAACCTCTGTGCCCCATCTGTGAAAGGGGTCTGGGCCAGTAGATCTTGGGGTATCTTCCTATTCTCTGACCTCCCTATAAGTGACCCAGAAACAAAACAAAGAGTTGTGCCCTTCCTCTGCTGCCCATCCTCCCTGCTACAACCAGCATCTACTGAGCCTGTCTCTCTCTCTCAAAGATGTCACTGTCCCAGGGACTTGTTTTAGGGCTTTTTTAAAAAATGACTCACAGGAGCTCCAGTGGCGCAATAGGTTAGCGCACGGTACTTACAAAAATGACTCACAGCTAATCATCCTCATTATAACCTTTGTGAACCTTTTGTCGTTGTTGTTAAGATACAGTCTCCCTCTGTCACCCCAAGCTAGAGTGCCATGGCATCATAGATCACAGCAACCTCAATCTCAAACTCAAGAGATCTCTTAAGAGTCTCAGCCTCCAGAATAGCTGGGACTACAGGCACCCACCAGAACACCCACCTAGTTTTTATTTTCTATCTATTTTTAGTAAAGATGGGGTCTCGCTCTTGCTCAAGCTGGTCTCGAACTCCTGAGCTCAAGCAATCCACCCACCATGGCCTCCCAGAGTGCTGGGATTCTGGGAGCTCAGTGAGCCCACCAGGCCCAGCTGTGAACCTTTTTCATTATGAAAGTAACCAGTTAATAGGGAGGTATGCAGGGGGTGTGGGTGCAACATTACGGGGGAATTTGCTTTATGGAGAGAGACTATTCTTTTAGAGAACATACTTAGGCACTGTCAGCACAATAAAAAAAAATTTTTTTTAGGGGCGATGCCTGTGGCTCAGTGAGTAGGACGCCAGCCCCATATACCGAGGGTGGCGGGTTCAAACCTGGCCCTGGCCAAACTCCAACAAAAAATAGATGGGCGTTGTGGCAGGCGCCTGTAGTCCCAGCTACTCGGGAGGCTGAGGCAAGAGAATCGCCTAAGCTCAGGAGTTGGAGGTTGCTGTGAGCTGTGTGATGCCACGGCAATCTACCAAGGGTGATAAAGTGAGACTCTGTCTCCACAAAAAAAAAAAAAAAAAAAAAAATTAAAGTAAAAGAAAACACAAA
Organism: Perodicticus potto; assembly: GCA_963574655.1. Taxonomy (NCBI): domain Eukaryota; kingdom Metazoa; phylum Chordata; class Mammalia; order Primates; family Lorisidae; genus Perodicticus; species Perodicticus potto. The sequence continues at coordinate 60 of CAUYRH010075648.1, read as the reverse complement.
TGAAAGAGATTCAAAAATAAAATAATGAAAACACCATATAAAGTGTATATAGGAGAAGTA
>CAUYRH010075647.1:0-33406 GCA_963574655.1 Perodicticus potto | reverse complement strand
TTCCTGGGCTCAAGCGAGTCTCTTGCCTCCGCCTCCCAAGTAGCTGGGACTACAGGCGCCCGCCACAACGCCCGGCCATTTTTTGGTTGCAGCCGTTATTGTTGTTTGGCGGGCCCGGGCTGGATTCGAACCCACCAGCTCGGGTGTACGTGGCTGGCGCCTTAGCCCATTGAGCCACAGGCGCCGAGCCCAAACAAGATCTTTAAATGTCAGGTAGCATCACTTTTACCAGTGCATATGTAAAGTGAAAGAAATGTAAGGAGAAGTAAAATATGCTTTTATGAAGTCACTATTTAAATGTTGGAGAAGAAAAATTACAGAAATTACAATAAACATCTAAATACAATGAAAATATATCAGAATTTGAAGTTTTCCACTGTGAAAAACCCATGTTAATTCAGGTTTATGTAAAATAAATTTATAGAATGATAGTAGGAACAAAATAAACACACCAAGACTTGTTTCTTGAGTTACTTCTAAAAAAGTAATAATCTATGTTGCCTTACTTCCTGCTTGTTCTTGAAATAGTTTCTTCCTAGCCACCTCTTGATCTGCGGCTCTTAACTTTACCTGGGCAAAGGGCCAGTGCACTTACCATCTGACCATCTATACGGTGAGATTGAAAAGCTTATGAAATGTAGCACTGTTCATTCAGTAAGTAAAATGGCCTATTGAACCTACTAGAACTTCACTTTTTTTGTTTTATTCCCCACCCCCACCTCCCGATTTTGTTTTCTTCTGTTTTTTTTTCTCAGCAAGGGCATGTGTGATTTGATTTTGAGGTGACTTCAGCTATCAGGGATATTTGTAATCAAAATTATTAGCTATAAAAATTTTGTTCAAGTGATTTGGAATTCAGAGAAAAATATGAGATCATTAAATTACAGATGGAAGGAATATGAGTGTCACATTTTCTTGTTCAGAAAACAAATTTGTTTCTAGTTATATGGTCACTTATAAAAGCTTGTGCTTTTTATGGTGATTATATAAGCAGCCTTTGAATTTATCTAAGGAAGAGGAGACTGGTTTTGGTAATATCTTAAGTGCACAGGCTGTAGGCAGTGAAAGGACATCTGCAAATCAATAGTTAAATAAGATTTTACCAGAGAACAAATTAACGTAAATGGGCTGATGGTGCTTACTGAATTCAGCCTTAGCTGGTATAAGTCAGTGTAGTTAATAACTGCCCTAGCCAGAGCTGCTAGTAGTGCTGGTGTGTGTGCTGATGTAGTGGTTAAATAGATAAATTTCTGATGATTGGTTGTCTCTCTGAAGTACTAGAAGAGACTAGAATGACAGTTCTACCGTCATCTTCCCATGCTTATAATGAAAGGGAATTTCTCTTTGGTGATAATAATGCATAGGTTCCGAGTGTCATCCGGAGCATGGAGAATGCTACAATGAACATGTTTTTTGTCAGGAACGTTATAATTCAGAAGTAACACTGGTCTTCCGGGGTTTCTCTGAAATGTTGTTTTTTCATGCAGCCTGTGCCTGAATCATAAAAACAAACATTTTTTTCCTTGGTAGAACCTGTAGCCTAGACAGGAATTGATATTGGATTATTAATGCACGGAATTTGGAAGATCACTGAGAGTAAAACTTCTTTAAGCAGGGCATGACTAAGGAAAGCCAGGAGTTGTGAATGAAATGTTAGACATAGTTACACTTACCTGCCTTTGGTGAGTAGGTTTTGTATAACATACGGTCTCCTGCCACCTGTTCATGTGTCATCCTAATAAATTAATGTGACTTCAGGCCATGGGCCCTACTGCCATAATGTCTTCACATATTTACATGGTAGCAGGATTAGAAGCAATTGTAAGTATTTTGAAGGAAATTAAATGAATTACACATAATCATTCAACCTAGGAGATACTCGCATTTCTTCCCCAAAGGCTGGGTTAAATTCATATAAGGACAGATTGGGGGGGCAGGAAAATCTTGAATTTAGGAAGGAAATAGACGAGGCGCCTTGTCTTAGACCTGTAATCCTAGCCCTCTGGGAGGCCAAGGCAGGCGAATCACCTAAGCTCATGAGTTCAAGACCACCCTGAGCTAAGAGGAGACCACCCTGAGCTAGGGCAATACCCTGTCTCTAAAAATAGCTGGGTGTTGCAGGGGGCACCTGTAGTCCCAGCCAATCAGGAGGCCGAGGCAAGAGAATCACTTGCGCCCAAGAGTATAAGGTTCCTGTGAGCTATGGCTATGAATGCTGTGGCAACAAAGTGAGACTCTGTCTCCAAAAAAAGAAAAAAAGAAAAGAAAGAAAATACAGTTTTTATAGAGTGGCTTGGTAGAAACATCCAGGACCAATGTTGCATTCAGCCTTGACATTGGTATCTATTCATGGGACATGGGAGATCTACTGATCTCTTCAGTTCTAGAAAAACAAAAACTTCTGCCTCTGCCTTTTGATGTCCAAGCTTGAATGCCAACGGCAGTATGGCTCCTAGGCAATGACCCTTAGAAGTAGCCCACATCAGTCAAGCCACCTCTCATACTAAAGGCTTAACATGAAATGTTTGGGAGAAAATTTGGCCAGCAGTACATTCCTAGTCATTGTATGTGATAACAAGGCTGCAATTTGATTGGCTACTGAAACAGCAGCTAGTTGCCTATACGTGTTGGAAGCCAATCTGCACACAGTAAGACGTCCACTTAAAGGTTAATGGGTACTATGAAATAATAATAATAGACCTTAAAAGGGGGCAACAGCTAGTTGTAAAGTTGTACATATTTCCAAAGGATTAGAGCAGTGTAGCTCTTAGTGTCAAGATGTTCGTTTTATTGAATTAACTAAGTGAATTGTTTCGTGGCCATTTCTTTTTTGCTGGTTATCTGTCTTCCATCCCAAAAAGGGGCTGCTCTGCCTATCAGCACTAACCCAGATTACTTTCATTGTCTCCAACCATTCACCCACTTAAGCAGATGGCATGTTATAACATGGTTCAGAATTTTTAGCAGAATTTCCCAGCTGTGCACTGTTTATTTATTTTCAAGTGAGCTAGATTCCAATGAGTGTTGATACATTGCTAATCCCAGCTATAGGGGAACTTTGACAGAAATGACCTCTGGCTCCCTGAGTCTATAACTTATTCAAACACACTATTTTGCTGTGCCAGATTCATACCAAGATGTGAACTTAGCTCCACACAGAAAGAAATTCAGATTTCTTATTGTTGGCCGCTTTTGAAACAACATTCTGGGTAATAGCTCAGAAGGCCACACCACTCTCAATCTTTGGTTGAGGCAAAGATTGGTACTCGTTCTCCTTGGGTTATTCTAACATTGCTCATGCATTCTCTTGGGACTCTCAATTTTGCAGATGCTAATACTGGAGACCGTGGACAGACCAATAATGCCGCTTCTGCATCAGCTTCCAACTCCACCTGAACAGTTCCGAGCAGCCAGCTGCACAGGAAAAACCACCAGTTACTTGAGTGTCACTCAGCAACACTGGTCACGTTTGGAAAGAAAATTAAAAAGAGAAAAAAAAACCTGTTCATTTTAGTGTTCAATTTTTTTATTATTGTTGTTCTTATTTAACCTTGTAAAATACCTATAAATACAAACCAATTTCATTGTATTCTCACTTTGAGGGAGATCCAAGGATTGGGAGGGGTTATGGGGAGGGGGAAAGCGGAGCACTAGAACATACAATCTCTCTCCCGCGACAATCTTTTCTTTATCAAAAGTCTGCTGTTGTATACTTTAAAAACAGGATTCCTGCCTCATGCCCCTTCCAAGAAGAAAACGTTCTATGCTAAAGGTTTGTTTTTTTTTTAACTTTGTTTTCTTTTAAAGTCTAGTGTAAGACTTTGGTATAGTGCACAGCTTGAAATTGGTTGGGAGCTTAGCAGGTGTTAACTCAACAGGGACTTAAGTGTCACTTGTAAAATTAATCCATATCCTCGGGTATTTGAAGGCTCGCCTTCAGCATGTTGGTGGCAGGTGTGGCAGACAGAAAAGGAAATGTGTGTCATTCATAACCCAGGGAAGTCAGTAAAGTTTGAAACTCTGAGAGGAAGATTCTTAATTGATTTGTGAAAGTTTTGTTTTGCTCTGGGTCAGCGCTAGTGGTGAAGAGGCTTGTATAGGAGGCTGCCGGGGAGGAGCAGCCCACAGGACTCTGGCACACATGCTGTTCAGGTGGATCTGTTTGCCTGACCAAAGTTCTCTGCAAATCTTAGCACAGTTTTAAACCAGTGACCTAGGAGGAGACTGAAAATGTTTTTAGCAGGCCACTGTGGCTGCAGAGGTCAAAGGCCAGTGAGCCCAGAACAAGGGGACAGGCCAGGAACATATCTCACCACTGTGAATGAATTTGTCCAGATTTTTTTCTAAAGTTGCTTCCCTCGGAAAGATACACTTAAGAGAACATTATAGCTAAATAATCTGAACTGTAATCATCTACTGGTTTATTTTTCATATTTTTAATTGCAAATAGAGCTTACATAAATTGCCACAGTCTACACATAGTTCTAATTTTAACTTCAAATCTAGAATCTGTATTTAATTTCAGCATTTTTTAACTTCATGCTTTTTACATTTATTTATTGATGCATGTCAGGCCATTATGATTTTAGATGGTAGGAATATTAAAAACTACACATCAAAATGACAAACAATCACTTGTACCTGCTGACTTTATAGGAAAGCTGATTATATAAATGTGTGTATATATGTTATATATACATATATTCAATACTGCCTTTTTTTTGTCTACAATATCAAAATGAAGTGGTTTAAGCATGAGAAGAATGTTTCCACCCACACTTGGTTAAGAGTTTTTGTTTCTGTTTTCTTTGTGTATCAGTGAATGGTGTAAGAATCAGTCTCTGTTTTTGAAGAAAAAGCAATATTCCTTGGAAAGCAAGGAGGATTGAAGGATTATGTTTGCCGTGAAGAAATAGATTTTCATGACTAGTTTGTTTTATACTTTTAAGGTTGGTATCTATGTGGGCCTTATATACTCTAAAATGAACCTTAGTCACCTTGGTGCTTATGGGCCATTACTTGACCTATGAATCTTTAAGGCACAATCAGTTGTACTTTACATTTAAAGGTCACTTGAGTGATGGCCGCCTTTCCCTCCTTCCCCACATACCTTCCAAGGTTAGCTGATAACTGTAGGGCTGCAGAGCTAAGCCCTAGGTTGTGTGTAACTTTCCTCCACCCTTCTCATTGCCTCCTTGGGTCAGGTTAGGGGTCTCACCCTCCAGGTGGTTTGGAAGTAGAGTCTCTTGGCAGCCCTCCTGCAGGCCCTGGCACCCTGTCCTGCTTCTTAACCATGTGTGTGCGACTCTCCAAGAGAGTTACACTACCCGCTGAAGTGAACCAATACCCAGAAAGACAACTGTGAGCCATCTTAGTTTTCACTCATTGTTTAAGCTCTTAGGCCACAAAAGGAGTTTCTCAAACCTCTGGTTATATCAGAGTTCATGAGAAAAGAAATACTCTCAGTCAAACTAAAACAAATTGAATTTTATGTTTTATAAAGTGCTTCTTCTGAGAGCAAATTAAGATTTGAAAGAAGTCTGAAATCAAAATAGCTAGCAGCGTGATTCCTTAAAGGGAATGGTTTTGATAGACCATTTTCAGAAAGGATTTATGAAGAACCTGAAAAGACAGGTCTGTGATAGAGAAATGGATCTGCTTTCAGATTAAACTGCCCAAACATTCGGATACAGACACTACTCTGGATTTGGTATACTTGCCAAAGTCCATAAAAATCTGTGCTCGTTTCAGGAAACAGCCCCCCCACCCACCCACGCAAACGGGGTATGAGAAGAGAAAAGCCAGAAGCTTTTCTCGTGTGTGTGTGTGTGTGTGTGTGTGTGTGTGTGTGTGTGTGTGTGTGTGTGTGTGTGTGTAGGCTGAGGTGTGTGCTTTTTTTCTTTCTCAACGATCATGGCGGGATCACAGAACTCTTTTATACAAGTGAGATCCAGGTCTCTGAATATCTTTTTGTAAATAATAATAATAATAAAAAGCTCCTCACCAAATTCAAGCTTGTACATTATATTTTCTTTCAGTGTTTTTACATTTTAAGTTTTATTGTTTTGTATGTAAATATGTGGACCCAGGAACTGTTATATTAATGAGCAAAAAGTTACTGTTCAGGGCAGTGATTCTGTTTAATAATCAGACAAAATGTAGACGAGCTTTTTAAAGCCATATAGTTTTAACTCTGTACAGTAGGTACCGGCCTGTATTATTGTAACAATAACTCTAGCAATGTATAGTGTATCTATATAGTTTGGAGTGCCTTCGCTTCCATGTGTTTGGGGATTTTTTGTTTTTCATTTCAAAATTTTTAATTGGTTTCCTTTATCCATGTCTCCCTGTCCATCCTCTTTCCCTTTGAAATAATAACTCACTCATAACAGTATCTTTGCCCTTCCACCATTAAGTTTCAGTGATACATGCTCAGGAGTGGGAAGAGGAAACCATATTCATAATCTCATTTCATTCAATCCCTGCCTTTATTTTGGTTCTGAATATTTTGTTTCCTCCTTAGTAGCAGTGACCGGTTTCGTTTCATACTTAGCCCATTCAGAGACTTAGTGTAGTGCCAGGGAGCCCTAGAGCTGGAGGATACCGAATAGATTAGATTTTGCTCGTCTCTTCCACAAGCCCAAACCATGGGTCTTAAAAACAGCAGATTCTGGGAGCCTTCCATGCTCTCTCTCCCCCTTACCTACTCCACTCCCAAATGAGAGAGAGAATTGTTTTTTTATACATTGAAGCTTCTTAATAGTATCAGGTTTTGATACATTGGTGGTCTACAATGCTATAGTGCAATTCCTAGCTGTTGCCGCCATGCCAATAGAGGACTGTTGTTTTAACAAGGGAACTCTTAACCCATTCCCCTGCCCAACATCTCTACCCCTGTTCAGTGAAATGTCATTTTAATTTCCTTTTTAAAAATCAGTTTAATTCTTACCATAAGCCCAACATGAAGGCCTTTTTTGAAAGAAAAAAAAATAGGAAGTATTTGTTTTGCCTCCAAGTACTCCATTGAAAATGTCTCAAATAAAAGAAAAAACAAACTTTACCAAACCAAAGGTTACTATTTTTGAAACATCACGTGTTCATTCCAACAAAGCAAAAGACTGCACCTTCTTTCCAATGACATGTGTCATTTTTTAAAGTCCATAATTTTTACACATTTTTGGTTTGTGTTTTAACAGAGTTTACCTAACCAGTCATCTTGTCTGCACCAATGCAAAGGTTTCTGAGAAGACTATTGTATTCTCTATCCCTGTGGATATAAAGACACTGGCATTTCATTTATTTTCCCTTTTCTTTTTAAAGGATTTAGCTTTGGAATCTTCCAAAGAAAGTTTGGCCAATACCAGATCCCCAGGAGTGGGGGGGTGGGGAGGTATCTTTTTTAAAAACCAAAATTGTGTCTGAGTCTTTTTGTTCATGTTACTGATTATCTAATCACAGAGCTGAACTCTTTCTTCCCCATATAGAAAAGTAAGCATGCTTTACAACAAAGTCTGTCTTTCCTGGTAGAAACCTGAGCCACTAAAAATAAGAGAGACAACTAGAAGCACAGTGGAGTTCCAGACTGAGGTCTACCTTTGAAGGCTTTGAAAGTAACCCCTGGGGTTCGGATTATTTTCACAATGGTTATGCCGTTTCATTCAAATTTGTTGCTCCGTTTTGCACCTCCGCAATAAAAGCAAAATGACAACCAGTACATAAGGGGTTAGCTTGACAAAGTAGACTTCCTTGTGTTAATTTTTAAGTTTCTTTCTTATATCTGTCTACAGGCAGATACAGATAGATGTATGAAAATCTGCTTGCCTGTAAAATTTGCATTTATAAATGTGTTGCCGATGGATCACTTGGGCCTGTACACATACCAATTAGCGTGACCACTTCCATCTTAGAAACAAATCTAAAAAACAAAATTTATATATATATATATATATATATATATATATATATACATACACACACACACATATATATATATAAAGGACTGTGGGTTGTATACAAACTATTGCAAACACTTGTGCAAATCTGTCTTGGTATAAAGGAAAAGCAAAATCTGTATAACATTACTACTTGAATGCCTCTGTGACTGATTTTTTTTTCATTTTAAATATAAACTTTTTTGTGAAAAGTATGCTTAATGTTTTTTTTTCCCTTTCCCCATTCCCTTGTAAATACATTTCGTTCTATGTGACTTGGTTTGGAAATAGTTAACTGGTACTGTAATTTGCATTAAATAAAAAGTAGGTTAGCCTGGAAATGAAATTAAAATTCATAAGTGTGTGGTCTTTATTTCAGTACCCAACCCTCTCCTTCACCCTACCTATTTTGCCACTGAAATATGTAGTCACATCACCATCTTCATTCCTCTAATTTGGGAAACATGAATCTCTGTTATAAAAATCAAGATACGAACACCATTTCTCATTTTTCCCAATGATCTTAACTCTACTGTGTATGTAGCCTCAAGAGGTGCAGCCTCCATCTTGGAAACCTTTGGATTTGATGCAGAGGAAGCTTTGCAGACACTGCTTAGAAAAGAAAGAAAATATCGCTGAAAGGGACAACTTTTAAAAAGTGTATAAGCTACTGTCTTTGATTACTGTGTTCATGGTTTGGTGTAGTTGTATTTTCTTTTAATTTTCATCCTATTAGTAATGGTTGTCGGGGGTCTCTGTTAAATATATGAACACCACGAACAGTGGGGCTGTACCTCCCAGGTAACCAACATGAGTTGTGTTTGAGTCTGCTCATTTCCAGTACTGGATGATGTATGTAAACATGTTATGTCTCTTAGTGCAAAAAAAAAAAAAAACCACATTTTTTTAGGGCTGGCTAACTGTCAGGCCTAATTTAAAGACTAGATATAAAAGGTCATGTGACTGCTGCTTCAATAAAAACAAATTTATATTCGATAAAGTCTGGTCCTCTTTTTATTTATTTAGCATGGTGGTGGGGTTGGCTAATTACACTGACGTGTAAAATAGTTAAACACATTTACTAGGAGGGATAGAGCTGGGGAGGATTGGATCAGCAAAAACAGAAATGTTACATGTAGGATGGGCCTCCTGGTGGCACTGGAGTACATTTGTTTTCGACTCAGTCTTTGTAGGTCTGTCTTAGCTATTTGAATTGGAGTGGAGTTAAAACAGTGTTAAGTGTCCTGCCACATCCTTTTACCTTAGAATCCTGACGACTATCTTTTTAGTTTCTAAGTCTTTCCAAGAAGTTCTGACCAACAGTCCTTTGGAATCATGTTTCATGGGGGTGGTAACTATGGGTGCCATTTTGGAAAGGTGGTAGGGAGTACAGAGATCTGTTTATAGAACAAGTGTCCCAATGGTCAACCATTGCTTAGGCTTAGGAATATTTCACCCACACATCAGCTCCATCAGATTTAGAAAAGTTGTGAGTACATAAAGGGGAAGCAACCAGAGAAAAACAAGCTGCTGCAGAAGTTGGCACAAAGGCACACTATTTGTCAGGAGATAAGAAGGGACGGCTAGTCTTAACGTGTGCTGCTTCTTAGATCATATTTTATCCAGAAAGGAGAGGGCCTGGGGCCAGGCCTACCCACCAGATTCATTGTCAATGTCAAGACATCAATTAGACAAGGTCTGGGCCAGGTAGAGAGAGGCTGATGAGTAGCTCCAATGGGGGAGCTGAGAGGTGTGCAGTAGTTTACTTAGGTGTTTTCCCCTGAGCTTTAGAAACCGACTCCACCTTCTGACTGAAAACGGAGAGGAAAAAAAGCATGGCCAGAGAGATGGCTAGAAGCTGATGCTTAGTCCCACTTCCTCGAACACTCTGGGAGGGGAGTAATGAGGGGAAATACAAATGTTTGAGAGGAGGAAAGCTGAATTTTGCTCCTGGTTAGACCCACAAGGCTGCTGTAAGGAAGTGTCCTGTGATGAGCTCTTCGGTGCATCTAAACTGAGCCTTTCTACTTTCAGACTGCGCTTGGTTTTTATAATCTATATAAATCATATGTAAATATTAATTCAATGTTTCGGGAACTGCCTGAGTGTCTTTAAAATCAATATGGCAAAGTGAAAGTTTACCCTGCATTCTCTCACCTTTCCATAGCCTACATCTAACACATTTTCAGGCTCTTGAACAAACAGCACACTGAAAATTATATCAGTGGGGTAGGGAAAATGTATGTGCTTTATGAATACAATTGGGTGAAATTTTTATTTCTAATTATAAATAAGTCTATAATTAGACAAAACTCCTGGGAGAAAAAGCTACATTGAGTTTGGAGAGAAGAGTTCTTTTTCTTCTCAGTTTCTTTTCTAAAAAACAAGTGCTTTCTCTATCTCCTTGATGTAGAAAAGGCTGGAAAATCAAAAGGATGTCACAGAGTGTTTACTATGCTTTATTTTATTGATGATTATACTATGTTCTCAAAGTTTGGTCTGCTGCTTATAAAATGATAAAAAGCTAAGCAATTATCTGTTCCTTAAAATTCAGTTACCTTGTAGCAATAAAATATCAGACATTTAAAATTAATTCAATTACTACATTTTAAATTATAGAATGTAGTACTCAAAATTTTCATATACAGCAGTCATTTTATGAGTAGATGAAGTTAAATAATTCATTTTTATGTTCTTAGACCAAAGTTTTCAGATTTGTAAAGGGAAATAAGTAGTAAAAAAAAGTGTGTGTGTGTATTTGTTTCCCCACCCCCACATTATTTTCTCCAGAGAAGAAAGGCCGAACGAAGTTTACATCTCTAGCCAAAATTTCATTGCTTAAGTCCTATTGCCTGGATTCAACATTACCATGGGACATATTTGTAAAGCCTAGTTCTTCAGTATGAAATAACTTGATATAAAATTAAAGTGTAATTTGCGAAAATGCAAAAACATTTTTATTCACAAATGGCTCTAAATAAGACAGACACTTTCATACTCTTCAGCTTTGCGAATAGATGTGTACAGAGGACTAAAAGGTGCAGAAAATGGTTCTGTACTAGTATGTTTATTAACAGTCAGCATAGCCTTGTCACACAGCACCCCAGTGTTGCAGCCTCAGTAAAAAATCCAGGTCCCATGAGATGAGAAGCAGATCTACCCACACCAGGTCACACATGTGCACCCGTGGCCATGCCCTTCACAAACTCATGCCCTAGACACTTTCCCTTGTGGCCCAGATGTCCACAGAACCCCAGCACAGCTCAGTGTCCACACAAAAAAATTCCTTAAGCTGTTTCTGTCATTCTCGGCATCTCCTTTTGATACAAGTTATTTGTATTGCTGCTTTGTTTTTTTAACTATGAACTCTTTGAGGTTAGACGCTATATGTGAGTCAGCATTGTATACCCCACAGCAAGCGGATATTATTGGTGTTTTAATAATGTGTTTGAAGGGATGCAGAGACACAGAATGACATGCCCCAAATGTGCTCATGATATTTGATGCAGGCCACCTGGCTTTTGTCTAGAAAATACTAATACTAATACACCTGTTAATGAGCATAGGCCTGGAACCCGCCAAACAGCTCAGAATAGGAGGCTGCAGCCTGGGAATGAGTGGGAAGCAGGAGACCAGAGTATTAGAGGGAGCAGCAAAGAAGCTAATGAACTTGAGTCCAAGGCTGGCAAACCTTTTTTTTTTTTTCAGTTGCACATTGGAAGAAGAAGAGTTGTCTTGGGTCATACATTAAATACACAAATACTAACGAAAGCTGATGAGCAAAAGAAATTTAAAAAAAAGGTCCGTGCATAATTTTTGCTATATCTGACACCTCAGATAAAACAGGCCTCAAATAATCCACATGTGGCCCATAGGCCACAGGCTGGACACCCCCAATAGTTGTAGACTTTCAGATGGTCCAGTACCACTTGCCTCTTTCTTTCCCCCATCATGACACTTTCCTGAGATCTGGGGATTTCTCCCCAGCCCACAGGGAGGGCAGCCTTGCCTTTCACAGATGAGCCTGACCTACAGGCCAGTACACTCTCCACAGACTGAACTGAGGGCTGGGAGGACCCATGTCCTCTTCCTGAGGAACGCTAGCCAGCTATGGTCATAGCAGTGAGTTCCCTGGAGAGGCAAGCTGGTCATTGCTGGCTATCAGCGGTGTTCATCTGTCTAGGCCCAGGAGTGGTGACTCAGAGGGCTCTGTGTCTGGCGGCCCAAGGAGGTTCCACCCAAGGGGTGCTCAGCCATCTGTGATGCTGAACAACTCCTGCATGAGGGGCGTGGCAAAGGGGTGAATGTCTTGGATGCGCAGCAGCCGCTGGGTGTGCTGGGCGTTGATGCTGCGGAGCTCAGTGAGCATAGCCATGATCTTCAGGAATAGGAACCTGCATGCCAGTCAGAAGAAAGGTTGTGGCTTCAGCCCTTTTCCTGACCCACCAGCCCCGGTGCTGCTCTGAGGCTGCACAGCCAAGAGTCGAGGCTTGGCAGCTCTCCTTAAAGCGGCATATCGGCGGGGGAGGGGTGGTCAGGGATGGTTTGTTTTCGTGTCTCTGATCTGCTCCCCATTGGTTTGCAACTATTAAATTAAGATTTTCCTTTCAGGGCGGCGCCTGTGGCTCAGTGAGTAGGGCGCCAGCCCCATATACAGAGGGTGGTGGGTTCGAACCCAGCCCCGGCCAAACTGCAACAAAAAAATAGCCAGGTGTTGTGGCAGGCGCCTGTGGTCCCAGCAACTCGGGAGGCTAAGCAAGAGAATCGCCTAAGCCCAAGAGCTGGAGATTGCTGTGAGCAGTGACACCTCAGCACTCTACTTGAGAGCGACAAAGTGAGACTCCGTCTCTTATAAAAAAAAAAAGATTTTTCTTTCAGCCTATATACAGGAAGAGCAGATAAATCTTGATGTGGGAACCGGCCTCTATCTGCTCCCTTCAAGAGTCGTATCCTTGTATATAGAGACCTCAGTGGGTCCAGACAATGCAGGCGCCAAACTCTTAATTGGCAGGGGTGGGGGACAAATCACTGACTTGGTTAGTGTCCAGGGACCAGGTCTTATCAGAGTAGTGGTGGAGATTAGGGATTGAAGGCTGGAATCCCTTCCTGGAACCAGCTTTGAATCCAGTGTCTCAGACACACTGACACACCAATGCCCCAACATAGAAAAGAGAGCTGACACCTCCAGCCTGCTGGCCCCATAAGAGGAAGGACTGAGCTACTCCCGGCATCTCAGACATTGAGTCAAAAAGCAAGCTGGTGCAGAGCAAGTGAGGATTTGAGATAATACCCAGTGCTGGCCTGAACCCTTCGTGGCCTTGGGCTCAGTGCAATCCCAGTCTGTCTCTGGGGCTGTGGGCCTCAGACTGGGCACAAGAACTACTGAGCAGCAGTGAAGGTGTGGAAGCCCCTCTGGGCCACATCCCCAGCGGCCTTCCTCTTTTGAATTAGGACCAGAACAAACGGAGGAGTTCCTACTCCCTGTTTTCTTGTGTTTTTCCTGGAAAGTGGATAGAAGTGCTCAGAAGTGGGAGATTTGGACTTGGCTGGCTCCACCTGCAGATTCCAGCCTTCTGGCTGCGGCAGCCTGGGCGACGGCCCTGAGCCCCAGCCCCTCCCCGACCTCCCTCCCGGCAGCGCTCACCTGTGGGCCGGCTGGGGCCGACAGCACTCGATGTAGGCCTTCAGGGTGATGGCGAACTGCTCCTGCAGCTGGTCCACCACTCCGCGCTGCACCACACCCGGGCGGTCTGGAGGGGTGTGGGGCAAAGACGAGGTCATCTGGACCCAGAACTCGGACACTGCCAGCCAACCCCCTCCCAGAGCCAGAGTCACCAAGGCCGGGAGGTGAGGGAGGACTGGGGCTCGGGGTCACCCACTGACCCAGGAGAAACCAGCCAGAGTCCCCATCCTGGCCCGCAGTGCTGAGGAGCGCGGCCATCGGTGGGGAGCTTCCCTGGGGAGGGCGGGGGCTGCTGCCTCCTGTAGGTAAAGCTGAGGGGGCATCAGCCAGCATGGGGGAGGCCATCACCTGGGGAGAAAAGGGAGATGGCCTGCATCAGCACGTACTCCTCCTCACACAGCTGCAGCTTCTTCAGCATGTAGTGGAATTTCAGCATGGGCTCCAGAAGCAGCTGCTGGAAGCCACCTGTGGATGGCATGGGACAGACGCTGACCGAGATCCACCCTGCCCGGCAATGTCTGTGTCTGCATATCCTGGGGCTCCTTCCTCCCACAGCTGCTGGTTCCCCTCCCTCTGCCGAGGTGGGCAGGCATTCACGGGCACCTGCAGCGTCTTCCAAGCAGTAGGACAGCCGGCCGCACTCCCAGGTCCCGGTCTCCGCATTGAACACTGTGTTGAACCTCAGCTGGCACAGCTCAAAGGTAGCCCCTTTCAGGAGAGAGATCTGGTCTTCGATGGGCAAGTCCCTGGCAGCAAGGACAGGAAGGGAGGGAAGGACGACTCTCTAGGAAGCTGGCACCACACCCACAATCCAGAAATTGTGGGTGGGTGTGGGGAGCAGAGGTAGCAAGGGCCCTTTGCCCTGAGATTACCTCCAATCTCTTCCCCCACACACTCCTGCCAAGGAGATGACTCTCCCCTGCCACGTCCTCTCCTCTCCTTTGACTGTCAGGGACTGCACTGCCCACAGACATAGGCCCCCAGGTCCTCACAGCCTGACAGCGTCTCTCCCAACTCCCTACAAGCCCCTGGCCTACACCCAAAGCCTTGGCGTCTGGATCCTGGCCTGATAGTTTCTACCTCAGTTTCCCCACTTGGAATGCTTGCCCTTTTAGCTTCACTTAAGGGTAACTCCTCCAACCCACTAAAACAAGCTGTGTCTCTGCCCCTCAGCAGCCTTTCCGGGGTGCAGTCCTTCTGCGAGTGCCACTCCTTTGCCATGAGCTCCACGCAGTGGGGATGTGTACCATCTGCTCTATGTGCCAGATGTGACATGCATGCACCTATTCTGCTGTTTCTCTTCAGGCAGCCTAGATGCCTTCAGCTCCACTCCCAGCGCCAAGCACAGACCTAGCTACCGCGGCTGCCTAGTAAGCTTCGCGTGGTTCCTGCGACTCCCCTCCCAATCTGCTCTCTCCCCACCTAGGAGGGCCCCATCTCCCTGAGGAGAATTCCTGACAAGGAGATGGCTCTGAAAGCCTGGGCCGAGGCCACTCGTGCTAGCTCGTGAGGAGTCCCTGCCCCTGGCTTCGGTCTCCCGCCCACCTTTTAGATCCACAACACTGAGCTACAGTTGCCATGAAATTGGTCTTGTTCCTGTCGATGGTGCTTCCAAATCTGCCCTTCGCCACTGATTAGCTGTGACTTTGTGCAAGTTTCTCAACCTCAGGGAACCTTCTCTTCTGTAGAACAAAGGTGGTAGTGATGCTTTGGGTTGCTGTGCTCAAAACTGGTGGCCATGAGAAACGATGAGTCTCCCACCCTGGTGTTCCAGTGTAGGTCAGAGGATCTCAGCAGGGATCGTCCAGGGCCCGCGTTTGTAAGCAGCCTCTCTCCCTGCCCCCTTGAGTTATTCTGTCACAGTCTAAACCTTACTACAGCCTGCTGTCACCCACACCTCATTAAGTAAGTCCTGAGTGTCTCCCATAGGGCCACAGGAGAACCTGTGGGCTCCTCGAATATAACCTGCCCTCAGCCAGTTCATGAAACCAGAGGCTCCTCATGTGTGTGATTCAGCCCTATCTAACCAGGCTTGGCAGGGCAAGGTGGCCTACCCAAGAAAAGATATACCCAGAACCATCCCCAGCCCTAGCAGACCAGCAATTATGGGGCTGTGGTCTCACCATACTAGGAAGTTCCCAAGTCTCCTGCCAACCACAATTGCCCATAATTGTTACCTCTACGCCTAGCTCTGAGGAGCCCTGGACCTTTGGTTCTCGGGACCATGCATCCTCCCCATGGCCTTTTCAGCTTTGTCTTGGTGGCAAACTGCTAGGGACCCAGCAACTCTCTCTCTTTCTGTCTGTCTCTCTCTCTGTGTGTCTCTCTGTCTCTCTCTCTCTTCTCTCTGGACTTCCTTCCCTTTCCTTCCAACTCATTCTTTGCCCTGGAACTGTGATTCTTGCCTTTTTGTGGGGAAATAGCAAAGGGAATTACTATCTGAATTACTATCTGAATGGCACTCTTCAGATGTTTTCTTGTTTGCCATCACAGCCCTGCAGGGTAGGGATGATTAGCTCCTGTCTACCAAATGGGAGGCTGAGACACAGTCAGATGGATCGAATGGCAGGTCCTCAACCACAGAGCTAAGGAGCCATACAGCCAGGGCTCTATTACCCCGCAGCACCGCCTGCCCCAGGGCAGAGATACAGGAGGGTCTTTGGCACCAACATCCCCCAAATTCAGAGGGATCTCTACCCCAAACCTTTTGAACCTCTGGGCCATTTCCTGTTCCTTTCCGCACACATCCACCCAGCTTCCTCATCCTACCTGAAGTAGGAGATGACTTTGGCAAAGTTGATGATGCCTTTGAACATGTAGGTGGACATGTCAGCCATGTGGGGCAGCAGGGAAAAGATCTCTTTGCCGCCGCTGTCAGCCGGGGGTTTGTAGTTCCAGACGCTGCCGTCCTCCCCCCTCAGCTGCAGAGAGACCTTCACAGGGCACAGATCATCTCTGATCTGGTGCCACTTGGCAGCTTCTTCCCCTGACAGGGCCTGCAGAGACTGTGGTATCTCATGGCCACTGCTGAGTACCTCCGGCAGCTGGGATGCACACAGTAGTGGAGAGAGGAGAGACAGCATGTGTTGTCATGCAAACATCCCCGCTCAGGCCCCACACAGGCGTGCAGAGCCTGAGAGGATGCACAGTTGCCGGCACGCACACCCCCGCCACACACACACACACACACACAGCATGTGTGTCTTCTCTCTGGCCTCCCATCAGGTGGTGCTTTCTGGGTCTATGAACTAGTGGTCACACTCATCCCTCCCTGGTCATGACAGAGGGTGAGGGGGACCTCCACATGATGTGTCCCAGACACTGGGCTCAGAAAACTCAGACGAGTTATGGAGTCACAGACAGAAAGAGCAGATCTGGGACTAGGGTACCGGGGACACCCGTGAGCACAGAGGGGCAGGAGGACAGTGGGAGCACACATGTGGCTAATAAATACCAGGTCACAAAGGTCACACCCTGACAGAGCCTGCCCCTGTCCTCACAAAGCCCCGACTGCCAGCCATACTGGGCAACATCCTAACTTTCTTTTATCACTCAGACCCAGTTCCAACCTCCTCTGAGGGACAGAGCAGTGATTCTCGAACCTGACCCCCGCTGGAGTCACTTGGCAGTCTTGACACTCACCCCAACAGTTTCTGATTCAAGAGGTCTAGGGTGGCCTGAGAATTCACGAGCTGATGCTCCTGACCCAGACACCACACTTTGAGAAGCCCTGCGCATGAGATTATGGTTTGAGGACCTAGCCCAGGAATGGACCACTTCAATGCCACCTACCCGGAAGTTCTTGAAATGGGAGAAGGTGGTGTCAAAGGTTTTCGTCTGAGCATCCATCAGCTCTTTGATCAACATCTGCTGCTCTTCCGTCAGCCCCTGCACTCCCAGCGGCGGCGGCTGAGTCCCAAACCGTTCTCGCTTCTTCCTCCTGATCAAGGCCCGCCTCTGCTCCACAGCCGTGTCAGACATGATCACTGTAAAGAGAGGGGCAGGCGCAGGCCCATGTCCCCCTGGCAGCTCTCTGTCCCAGGCCGGCCACTGTAACTTTCTCAAGGCAGCAGAAGGCGTTAGGCAAAAGGAAAAGTAATGGTGACAAGAAATCCACCCTTGTCCAGACTTCAGAGATCTGTGGGCTCCCTGGAGAAACATGTGGGTGAGGACAGAAGTGAGTTGCGGCTGGGGGGTTGCCCCCTCTGCAGGGGGCTTGCGAGGACACTGTGAGAGTGGAACGGCTTGGGCTTCAGCATTCAAACTAGCTCACATGAAGACTTTGCCACTTACTACGCTCTCCAGCAAGCTTCTTAACCTCTCCTGTCTTCAGTTCCCCTCTTTGTAATCTGGTCTGATCATGTTACCTCACACTGCTGTTAGGATGAGATATCGCATGCAGAGGACATCGTTCCCACTACATAGAGATATTCAATTAATGGCACGGGATATTATTGACTTCTTGTGGCTTATATGCCAGCAGGACTCCCTGGAGTCCTCCAAGATCTCTGGGTCTCCAAGACCTAGAAGAGCAGGGGCTCCTGTTTAGCAAGAAACAGCAACTCCGGCCACTTCCGCTAGGGCCTGGAGCCCCCTGGTGTGTGCAGAGCAAAGCTGTGGAGTTCACAGAAGGGAGGCCTGGAGGACATTTGTCAGCAGGGACACCTGAGTGAGGACCTGCTCTCATTTGGCTGCAGGGAAGACTTTGCCTGCATGCCCAGAGAACTTGTCACTGAAAGAGGCACCCACAGCTTTGGGTCACTCTGTGTTCAGTGGAGACAAACATGTACTAGAATCTTCCCTTCCCCAGCTCCCATCCTAGACTGGAGGGCAGGGAGGAGGGGAGGAGCCATGGGGAAGCTTTTCCCCATGAGATTTAATGTTGGAATGACCTGGGAGCACAAAGATATGAAAGTTAAACAGGTAAATGAGAATGTCCCAGGGCCCCTGTCAGCAGTTTCCCTGTACGGATTCCGGGGTGGGGCAGCTGGCGGGTGCTAGTGGCCAGAGGCCAAGAGTGTATCACATCTCAGCTCTCCTGCTTCCTCGCCAGATTCACCCTCGCCCCACATTTTCTTACACGCACTAAGAAAAATTCGAAGAGGGACAAAAAGAATCATGCAGGGCACCCTAGGGGAAAGAGAGGGCACAGCCTGGGCCAGGGATGCTCTGGGCCTCCCAGAGCAGAGGGTTAAGACGCCCTGCGTCTCTCCGGGTGGCTGCCTGTTGCACCAGCCCCCGGCGCACGCTGTCGCTATTGTCGCACCTGCACGCCCACGCACACGCCCGGGCACACCGACCCCCACACTCACACACCGCCGCACGCCACCCGCCCAGGGCGCCCGCTGCTCACTCTCCTTCTTCATGCCGCTCTCCAGGCACTTGCGCAGGCGACAGGCTTGGCACTGTCGCCGGGTCTTGCGGGTGATCTCGCAGGCGCCCTTCCGGAAGGGGCACCTCAGCCGGGCATTGCGTTTCACGGCCCTCCTGTGAGAACAAGGAGCAGAAGGGGGACTGCGTGGCGTCAGGGCCCCAGGCCACACCCACCTCTGTCCCCAGCCGCTCCCGACCAGGGCGGGCGGGGACCCTGCTCGCGTCTGCGGCCCCGCCCGCGCCTCCTGAGGTGCAGGTGGGGGCTGGGCCAGCTCCAGCTGACTGTCCCCGGAGAAGGCACAGCGGAAGCCGAGTGGCTCTTCTCGGCCACTCTCTGGGACACTCCAGCCCCCGACCCAGCGTCTTCCCCTCTCGCTCTTTCCTCACATCCTCATTACCAGGGATGCGTCTGTGGAGATGGGCCTCTTCCCTGGTTTCTCCTCCTTGGAAGAGGGAGCCGGAGGAAAACTGACCCCAAGGCAAGAAACAGAAGAAGCCGCCCCCCTTCCCCAGCCCCCACCCGGTTGGAACGCCAGGGAGTAGCCGGTGAACCATGGGGACCTTTCTGCCTCAGTGAACAATGGTTTCCCCAATGGAGGGTGGTTTCCCCTCACTGACCTCAGGGAGCGTAGAGGTTCGGTGCCCTGTCACAAGGGAGCACAGGCGCTGGACCACGGGCCCCTGTCCAGATGGGCCAGTGGGGCAGATGCCTTTTGGAGACTCCTACCCAGCCATCTCCCCACAGCCCAGACATCCCCAACCTCCCACAAAGACCCAGTTAGTGCAGCCCGAACTTTTTTTCCTCCTTTATCTCCCCAGCTAGATGAAAAAAAAGAAATTCCCTCCTGGCTCTCTAGTTCTAGTCCAGAGTGGAACATGCAGGTGGGGCAGAGAATGTCCCTGGGAGGCTGAACCAAGTTCATAATGACCCCTACAGGCTTGAGCTTGAAGGGAGACCTCAGGCCAGTGACCAGGTTTGTTCTTCACAGATGCCATCCCGGTCTCTTGCTTTCCTGGCAGGTCCAAGTAAGAGACCCCTGATGCTACTCCAAAGTCCACCCAGAAAGGGTAAAGGAGGAAACTGGGAGTTAGTTAAAAGGCGTGTTATGGATCAGATGCTGGGTGACATAGTTTATAGAGCTTTGCAAATTTAGTTCTCAAACCCCTATGAATTTGTCATGTCATCTGCATGGCACACATGAGGGAGACCCAGGCATTGACAGTATAGATCCCCAACTGTCCTTCAGGTAAATGACAAGCCAAGATGTGAATCCAGATCTGCCTGATACTGGAATCCAAGCTCTTACCCACTACAACATGTTGCCTCATTCCGGGAATCCCTGGAACAGCACCCGAACAGGCAGGGGAGAGCAAAGGACTCCCACACCCTGACCCTGCTGGGACAGCTCCCACTGTGGCCCCTTCTGTGCTGGCCAAATCCAGATCGGGTACAGAAATTCTGTCCTCTTCCATATGGCCATGGGCCCTGTGCCCAGCTCAAGGATCTATCTGGTGCTCTTTGCTAGCGACCAGTTCAGGAGTAGGCTGGGGCCCAGCTCTGGCCAAAGTTTCCTGAGGGAGTCTTCTGCGAAAGGTTTCCTTCCTCTTGGAGAGAGAAAGAAGATGGGCCTTTTTGTTTCTGGGCTGAACAGGTTACTGCCTGGAGCCCCAGCACTATGCTCTGAAATCAGAGCTCTTGGGAAGGATGGCTGAAGAGGAAACTGGAAAAAACGCAGCTGCTGAATTCACCAATCCAGAAGCCTTCAGACTTCTTGTCATGCAAGGTAATATGTTTTCCTCATCTTCAAATCAATCTGAGTCAAGTGTCCTGTGACTTGTAGCTGAATGCAGCTTGACACTGCTGTGGTGTCCTGTTCCCTTATAACCCATGCAACACGAATGTTTGTTTCTCCTTGGAACAAGATGCCATTGGACCTACCCATTTATTTGTATTTGAATGTCCAACCATACCAGGAAGGACTCTGCAAATGGCCAAGTCAGGCTGGCTGTCCTGAAAACAAATGCGAGTCCCAAGTGTGACCCCCAAGGTAAGAGCTCATTCTCTTCCTCTTGGTCTGAGCCCTGTACCAAGGGTGGCCTTGCTGAGTTGGCTTTGCTCTTTCTGTTTCTTTCTTTCTTTCTTTCTTTTTTTGAAACAGAATCTCACTTTGTTGCCCTTGGTAGAGTGCCCTGGCATCATAGTCCACAGCAACCTCAAATTCTTGGGCTTAAAGAGTCCTCTTTCCTCAGCCTCCCAAGTAGCTGGGACTATAGGCACCTCCCCCAACACCCAGACTATTTTTTTTTTTTTTAGAGACAGGGTTTTGCTTTCTCTTAGGCTGATCTTGAACTAGTGAGTTCAAGCAATCCACCCGCCTCAGTCTCCCAGAGTACTAGGATTACAGGCAGGCATGAGCCACTGCGCCTGGCTCTCTTTAGTTTCTTTAGCTGGACAATGTGAGTCCCTCTGTCCAGGACCACCGTGCTATGAGCTGGGACTTTTTTGTCCTTTCTTTTTTGGTCTTCCCTATGTGTCTGTTTCTAGGTGAGCTGGTTTTGTTATATTTTTAATTTATTTTATGCCATTCTTTATGTAACAAAAACAACCTCATAAGACTGATTTGAATGGTTTGGCACCTGTGGCTCAATGGGCTAAGATGCCAGCCACGTACACCTGAGCTCATGGGCTCGAATCCAGCCCAGACCTGCCAAATAACAATAGTGGCTGCAACCAAAAAATGGCCAGGCTTTGTGGCGGGCGCCTGTAGTCCCAGCTACTTGGGAGGCAGAGGGAGAAGACTTGCTTGAGCCCAGGAATTGGAGTTTGCTGTGAGCCGTGATGCCACGGCACTCTATCCAGGGTGACAGCATGAGGCTCTGTCTCAAAAAAAAAAAAAAAAGACTGATTTGAACACTTGCATTTTAGATTTTCAAATTCTTTACTCTGTCATTAACTGAGCTTCCATTTTATTCAAAAACACATTAATGGGAGGGGAACTTGCCCAGATGGAGCAGGAAGACAGAAAAGGAAAGACTCCTTTAAGATATTAATGGCTCACTTGAGACTAATTAGGAGGCCTTTGGCTGGGCCACCAGCTCAAGTCTGGACCCAAGCTGAGGCCCAGAGGCAAATGGCAGGCCCCAGATAGGTATGACCTAGTGTGTCCGTTGTGGCAAGGGGGCAAAAGTGGGTGGGTAAATCTACCTGAAAAAGCCCTTGCATCCTTCACACGTCATGACATTGAAGTGATAACCAGTGGCCTTGTCCCCACACACACGGCAGATCTGGAGACTCCCGTCTTCCTCGTCGGCATTGACGGTGGGCTTTCTGATAACTGAGTCCGCTTCACAGCGCACAAGGTCAGCATGGTTCCTCCTTTCTTCAGCTCTCACCTCCAGTTTGCTTCTGGGCCTTTGGGACTAGAAGTGAGAAAACCACAGGGGATCAAAGGGCTGGACAGTGATGTGCTGAGGCTGCAGAAGGAACACACTGTCCCTTCTGTGTGTCACTCACATTTGGGCCTGTGTACCCAAGAGCTGACCCCTGGAGTAGAAGATATGAATAAGAACATAGGAAAGAAGGGAGAAGTGAGAAGAAAAGAGCAAAGGCTGTCCGAGTTGGACCATGGCAGTCACACTTGAGTGGACTGAGGTCAGGAGGCCATGAGCTGGTCGAAGGCCTAGACAGGGAGCAGCTCGTAGGACAGATGACTTGTCAAGATGATTTCTGTGATCGGGGAGGTCCAAGGAAGATGATCCTTCAGGTGAGGAGTGGCCTAAACCTCCCAGAGAGAGCTGGAAAGGCTGGGAAGAAAAAGGTTTCAGCTAAGCAACCAAACAGATGGGGAGAAAGTGAGGGTGGAGCCAGGATCATGACACAAGAAGAAGGTGACTGACATCCTGGCAGAGAAAGGGTGGAAGTGGATATTGGGAAAGTGCCTGTTAATAAAGCTGTCCTCACAACATCCTCCCCAGACAACTTCCACCTTGTAAGCACAACTGAAATTCTAGTTGGAATGTGCACTGAGGATGGTGAGTAGAAATCAAGGGTGCCCCATTCATTACTCTCCCCCAAAGTCTCTCTAAGTGCTTATTACCAAGGGTCACCACACAAAAGATGATGTTGCTTTTCTAAAACCAAAATAGAACATTCAGTAAAATTACAGCACACAGATTTCTCTTTCCAACATCATGACTCTGTCCAGTCTGCCTTGCCATGAGCTGGGACTGTTTAGTCCTTATTTTGTTGATCCTCACTGTCTGGTATCATGACAGATTATGCCTTATATTTTACTGGTAAGGGTAAATAAGAAATTAATCTATACCTGGCCCTTCAGAAAATTGTGAATAAAACAGGCTGACCGGAAACCTGAACGGAAGAATAGGAAGAAATGGGAATGGTATGGGAAGAAATCTCCCCCAATTTTTAAATTCATAATCTTGTCCTCATGTAGGCTTGCAGACAAATGTATCCTGTGGGTGTTCACAAAAACTTCAAACCAAGAATTATATTTAAAGAGCTCTTGGATTGGTAGTTCTTCTAGATACCCACAAAAGCAGATCCAAATCCTCCTTTTGGAGACTCTGACTTTCTACTTTCCTCCTAGGCACAATTAATCACACATAATTCCAAGGAATATGTACAAAAACTCACGGATCATGAATCAAAGACTAATACAGCACCATGAGCAAGAATCCGCAAAAATAACCTATGGAATTACACATGCAAAGGCTCCTTGAATTATCAAATGCAGAATATGTTTAAATAAATTGCACAAGAGGTTAAAGACATAAGAACAAAAGGTTGTAAAATTAACCAAGCAGATTTGAAAAACGAATATAAACAATTTTGTAAAAACTGTACCTTAAAATCTGAGCAATGAATTTATAAACCAATAGTAACAATGCATAACAGTAAAATATGCACCCACATACAAGTCTAGAGACAGATATGTAAGTTTCTATGCTGTTGAAGAAAGAAAAAGCAAATAACTTACATTTTTAGTAGTATTCTTGTTAAAATGTCTATGGTAAACACTAAAAATATAATAATAGAAATATAATGCATAACTTGGAAACTAATGGAAAGAGGGGGAAATGGAAGGAAAAAATTCCGAGGTACTTTTTTCTAAAAAGAAACCAAAGAGTGAAATAAATAGAAAACATAAAATGAATGGTAGAAATACCAAGTATATTGATAGTTAAATGTAAGTATATTAAGTGTTCCCATTAAAAAATACTGAGAAAGATGGTTTCAGCAGATAACTGGGGCAATTTAAGGTTCAGGATTAATATTTGGGGGCAGATTTTTGTATTAAACAATGGGAGATGGAGCAGATACCAAAATGGTAACTAATAGCTATTGCACCTCGTGGTGTTACAGGTCCTTTGCAAAATGTAACTCATCCTCTTAGTCCATTCAGGCTAAGTGGCTTATAAACAACAGATATTTATTTCTCACAGATCTGGAGGCTAGGAAGGCCAAGATTAATGTACCAGAAGATTCTATGTCTGATAAGAGCCTGCTTCCATGTTCATCTATGGCATCTCCTCTATGTCCTCACGTAATGGAAGGAGCTAGATCAAGCTTTGGGGTCCTTTGTATAAGGGCACTAACTTAGTCATGAGGACTTCATCCTTATGACCTAATCAGCTCTCAAAGGTCCCACTTCTTCTTGCCATTGCCTTATGGGGGTAAGGATTTCATCATATAAATTGAGGGTGGACATAAACATTCAGAACCCAGCACTCATTGATTCCTCATAACAATTATCATGACATTTGTTATTTTTCTCAAGGTACATGTGTTGAGCATCTCCTATGTACCAGATACCCTGTTACGTATGGGTCTTCAGGTTCTACATAACCTGGAGGTCATTCTTTTGGCAAAAATTCAGGGCTTTATAAGACCCCTTAACCATTCACAAACACAAAAAGTATTCCAAAATCAAAGAGAATCACAGGTTGGGAAAATTTTATTTTCAGAGTGTACACTGGAGGAGAACAAGGTTCCTTAAGTTTTTAGCATCATTCAGGAACTATTAGGGGCAGTAGCATCTGGGACTATGAAAACAGTTGGCAAACATTCTGTGCATAAATTATGAACTTCGAACAATAGAAGATGGTGAGATGGAGCTTCTACCATCAACAAATGTAAATGCCATTCCCCAGAAGAGAAGTGATAATTGCAACATGACTACATGAATCACAGGAGAAGCTCAACAGATGATGTAGAACAAGATGAAAGAAATGTCACTAAAGTACTAGAGAAAAGACATTCACTTAAACCATGTCTAATTAACGCCTTCCCTAATTCCTAACTAAGGAGATATGAGAATTAATGCCAGAATCTCTCTTCATAGTGTTCGTGTGACTTTCGTTTTGCTTTAAGTTTACTGTTAAATAAGCACTTTAGTGCATTCTGTAATTCAGTCTCTCATATCCTTATGAGCCCCAATTAGAGAACCCACAAAAACTATTCTACAAAGATGACCCCACTGAACCACGCCTCCCAAGATTCACAGAAGGCCTTGTACAGTCTCTTCCTGTGATGCATCTAGGATGGTCTGTGACTTCCCCAATTGAACGTGGGAAAGTGACAATTCTGGGTCGAAGCTGTAAGAAGCCTGGTAGTTTCTGCTTTTGCCCTTTGGGGAGTCCTAAGACACAATGTAAGAATGTCTGGCTAAAGTGAGATCACACAGATGGGAAAGACTCAGCCACCCCAGCCTCCCAGCTGTCCCCTAAAAGCTGCACACAAGGGACTGAGCCCTCTTGGACTTCTCAGCCCCATTAAGCCTCCAGATGACCACAGCCTTAACCAAGGTCACGTGCTATAAAACTCTTCTCTAGCTAAGTTAAGTCAACACAGAAAAGTCATGTCAGAAAAAAAAATGGTGATTGGTTTAATCCAGTAAGTTTAGAGATTTAGAGATGCCCATTATTGCGCTACTATTCCACATAGTGCTAGAACTCCTAGTCAATGCAATCAGGCAAGAGAAGGATGTCAAGGGTATCCCAATGGTGACAGAGGAGAACAAACTTTTGCTCTTTGCTGATTTGATCTTATAAAACCCCAGCGATTCAACCATGAGACTCCTGGGAGTGATCAAGAAATACAATAGAATCCCGGGATATAAAATCAATGTCCACAAATCAGTGGCCTTCATAAACACCAACAGTCAAGCTGAGATTCAAATCAAAAACACAATTCCATTCACAGTAGCTTCAAAGAAAATTAAATACCTTGGAATATACATAACAAAGGAGAAAAAGATCTCTCATCATTCAGGAACTATTAGGGGCAGTAGCATCTGGGACTATGCAGACAGTTGGCAAACATTCTGTGCATAAATTATGAACTTTGAACAATAGAAGAGAAAAGATCCAGAGAGAAAGATCTCTACAGAGAAAACTATGAAACCCTAAGAAAAGAAATAGCTGAAGTTGTTTACAAATGGAAGAACAAACGACGCTCATGACTGGGAATAATCAATGTTGTAAAAATATCTATACTACCAAAAGTGATTTATGGATTTAATGCAATCCCCATTAAAACAGTAATGTCATACTTTGAAGAACTTGAAAAAATAGCTCTTTGTTTCGTATGGAATCAGAAGAAACTCCAAATAGCCAATGCAATTCTAAAGAATAAAAACAAATCTGGTGGCATCATGTTATCAGACTTCAGGTTATACTACAAGTCCATAGTGATCAAAGCAGTATAGTATTGGCACTAAAATAAAGACATAGATATATGGAACTGAATAGAAAACCTATAGATAGATAGGCTCAGTGCCTACAGCTCAAGCGGCTAAGGCGCAAGCCACATACTCCAGAGCTGGCGGGTTCCTATCTGACCCAGGCCTGCCAAACAATGACAACTACAACCAAAACACAGCTGGGCATTGTGGCAGGCCTCTGCAGTCCCAGCTACTTGGGAGGCTGAGGCAAGAGAATTGCTTAAGCCCAGGAGTTGGAGGTTGCTGTGAGCTGTGACGCCACAGCACTCTACCCAGGGCAATAGCTTGAGGCTCTGTCTCAAAAAAAAAAAAAAAGAAAGAAAACCTATAGATAAAACCAGCCTCAAGTCGCCATCTGATCTTTGATAAATCAAACAAAAGCATACACTGGGGAAGAGAATCCCTATTTAATAAACGGTACTGGGAGGGAGAACTGATTAGCCACATGTGAAAGACTGAAACTGAACCTGCATCTCTCACCACTTACAACAATTGACTCATGCTGAATAAAAGATTTATCTCAAAGACATGAAACAAAACTCTAGAAGAAAGCATGGGGAAAGCTCTTGATGATATAGGCCTGGGGAAAGATTTCTATGAAGACCCCCACTGGCAATTGCAGCAACATCAAAAATAAGCAAATGGGACCTGATCAAGCTTAAAGGCTTCTGCACAGCTAAGGACACCATAGACAAAGCAAATAGACACCCTTCCAGATAGGAAGATATTCGTATGTTGCACATCTGACAAAGAGCAAATAACCACAATCTACCGAAAACTCAAGCAAATCAACAAGAAAAGAGCAAACAACGCTTAACCCAGGCAAGAGACGTGAACAGAACCTTCTCCCAAGAGGACAGAAGGACAAAAAACCCATGCTCATCAGGCCTAAGTACCAGAGAAATGCAAATCAACACCACCTTGAGATAACACCTAACACCAGTGAGAACAGCCCACATCACAAAGTCTCAAAGCTGCAGATGGTGGTGGGGGTGCAGAGAGAAGGGAACACTTTCACACTGTTGGAGGGATTGCAAACTAATACAGCCTTTTAGGAAAGAAGTATGGAAAAAATCCTCAAAGAACTAAAAGGAGACCTTCCATTTGATCCTGCAATCCCATTACTAGGTATCTACTCAGAAGAACAAAAATCATTTACCATAAAGACATTTGGACTCAAATATTTATAGCAGCACAATTTACAATCACAGAGAAAGTGGAAACAACCCAAATGCTCATCAACCCATGAATAGATCAACAAACTGTAGTATATTAAAACCATGGATTACTATTTAGCCATACAAAGACAGAGACTTTGTATCTTTTATATTTACTTGGTTGGAGTTGAAGAACATTCTCCTTAGTAAAGTATCTCAAGAATGGAAAAACAAGTATCCCATGTACTCAACACTAATTTGAAACTAGTTGATGAACAACTACAGGCCCACATGAGAGGAAAAACACCATTAAATTCAAGAGCAGGGGAGGAGTGGGAGAAGGGGTTTCATAAGGTCCCATCTAACGGGTACTATGTAGGGGTGTATGGCAAACCTCCTGGATGAAGGACTCAAATACAACTCAGACTTTTCCCAACAAATGCAAACAATGTAAACGAATCACATATATCCGCATATTAACCTGAATTTTTGTTTGCTTGTTTTTTGTTTCTTGGAGACAGTCTCACTTTGTTGCCCTGGGTAGAGTGCCATAGCGTCATAACTCACAGCAACCTCAAACTCTTGGGCTCAAGTGATTCTCTTGCCTCAGCCTCTGGGACTCCAGGCACCCACCACAGCACCCGGCTATTTTTAGAGACAGGGTCTCACTCTTGCTCAGGCTGGTCTTGAACACCCGAGCTCAGGAAATCCACCCACCTTAGCTTCCCAGAGTGCTAGGATTACAGGCATGAACCACCATGCCCGACTATGAACTTAAAAAGAGGAAGAAAGAAAGAAATAGTCCTTTACTGACAGAGTGGGGGCAGAACACCCAGCACTTTGCTCCTATGCAGCTCTTACACCAATCTTCCTTCCAGAATGGTGCCCTGTGGACAGGAAAGTGGCAGTGACGAGGTGTCTGGTATGTGCCAAGCATGTGTCTCTTTCATGTGAATTTAATGAGACCAATTAGAGGTGTACTTTTAATTGAATACAGCTGTGTTTGCTTCTGAGCGCTGCACCTGCTTCTCACTCTGCATAGTAATCTGTGAAATCCAGCCAGAAGAGGGCTGAAGTGGTTGGCTTTTATATTCAGAGAAAGTAAAACACTTTTCAAAGAATTGATTATAAAATATGATATTTGGGATGAATACCAAAACTCAGATTGTTTTCTCAGCAAGAAAGAATGTAACTCATTTATTCAATGAATGAATGAATAACCAATGAATTTAGTGTTTCTAAGTGACTAAACTCATTGAACTAATAAAAGCACTATCAGGCTGCCCTTAGCATACAAACCCCATCCTCCTGTGGGTGATTCTTTGACATTGCTTAGCAAGTAAAAGGTAGAGGAAGAATTTGGACCCAGGCGGCGCCTGTGGCTCATCAAGTAGGGCGCCTGTCCGTGTACCGAAGGTGGCGGGTTCAAACCCGGCCTCGGCCAAACTGCTAAAACAGAAAAATAACCGGGGTTGCGGTCCCAGCTACTCGGGAGGCTGAGGCAAGAGAATCGCCTAAGCCCAGGAGTTGGAGGTTGCTGTGAGCTGTGATGCTACAGCATTCTACCGAGGGCGATAAAGTGAGACTCTGTCTCTACAAAAAAACAAAAGAATTTGGACCCAGATCAGTCTGACTCCAAAACCCGGATTCTTAATTCAACATTATGCTACATCCTTCCCAAGATTTATTTTCAAATGGATACACTGGATCCATTTATTAAACCTTCTTGCTTTCCAAGACTGCCTGCCGACATTTCCCTAGGTGGTTCATTCAGACAGAGTCCCTCCTTGTCATGTAACTCCTTTGATGCAGTGCTGTCTTCCTGGGCAGGAAGAGATTCCCCAAGATCCTCAGCTCTTTTCTTGCCATCTCAATTCTGGTTATAGCAGGAAGGACTAAGAAACTTTGCTGTCACTCTGGCCACACCCAGAGGCATCTTGTCCTGTACCCTCTGAAGGGCTACAGGTCCTCCTCCCTTTCAGTCAGAGATACGCATGGCCAATTGCAGAGATGCTTCCTCGGTATTCTGTTCCCTTGGCTTTCTAAGAAGTGGCTGATATAAGCAGGTGACCATATGTCCAAAAGGACCCTGCAGTTTTCCTGGGGCTGGTGCCTACTGTGTTACATGAATTCAGTGATTCTCAGTCTTTGTATTTTAACCAGTATTTATGTTGGGGGCTTTTGTTTGTTTCTCATCATCTGCTCTTTTTGCTAAAACCAGGTTTGGCCTAGTGACCAATGGCCTTTGAAGAGGGCTACACATTTCGGAAGGTCCCTCAACCCCAAGTCAGTCGGGATTGCTGAAGACTTGGCACTATGTTCATATGCTGTGCAGCCTTACCAGGCTGACGTGGTTTGTAAATTCTGAACCTCTTAGCCATATTTAAATAATGTCATTAAATATGTTCTAAGTAAAGGAAGAGCAATGAACTTTCACAATAGAACAAATTAGGGTTCAACATAGATAGCTTTTTGCCAAATTTGGAGGGGAATATTAGGGATCAACTCATTGGAATCATAACCTAGGTAGCATGGAGAGAATTTGTGTTCAGAGGCCTGGAGGGAACCCAAAGAGAGACGCAGCTGTCCTTTTCCTATCCATAGAATGTTTTTCTTCCTATCTCTGTGCCAGATACTGATATCAATATACTATATCTTTCCCGATTAAAACTAAATTAAACAACAATTAAAACAAACTCCTTTTTTAAAAACCAAGAGGTACAGATGAGTGCCTTAGTTCAGTCATCAGAGCTCCAGCCCTGCCAACCAGGGTGGCGACTTCCAACCTCACCTGGGCCTGATCAAAAACAAGCAAACAAATAAACAAAAGGTACAAGCAAGAAACAAAAAAAAACTTGTAAAGGCCAAAAATAGAATGATTCCTTCTAATGTAATAAAGACAATCTGTCTTACCAGTAGCCAACAACGTACTTTATTAAGAAACACTAGATCGGTTCGGCGCCTGTGGCTCAATGGGCTAAGGCGCCAGCCACGTACACCTGAGCTGGCGGGTTCGAATCCAGCCCGGGCCCACCAAACAACAATGGTGGCTGCAACCAAAAAATGGCCGGGCGTTGTGGCGGGCGCCTGTAGTCCCAGCTACTTGGGAGGCGGAGGCAAGAGACTCGCTTGGGCCCAGGAGTTGGAGGTTGCTGTGAGCTGTGATGCCACAGCACTCTACCCAGGGTGACAGCTTGAGGCTCTGTCTCAAAAAAAAAAAAAAAAAAGAAAGAAACACTAGATTTATCTTCAGTAAAATCAAGAGGAAGATGACACAAGACAAAAAGTAAAACTTACTAACTCATACAAAGCAAGCATAATTAACATTACTTAGAAACTCTAAGAAAACCACCTGAAAACTTTGCAAATTACTTAGTGTGCAATAAACTGGTAGTGAGAAGGAACAGAGAAAGGAGCTGCTGGGCGATGGGAGGAAAGGCTCTCCTGCTGAATAAGGAAATCTGCAGGTGCCATGTAAACATTGTTGGAACCCTGTGACTGAATTGATCAAGCACATGCTGCACAAAATACAGTTTCGCTATTTGGACATGGGGTGAACACTGCACATCACAAATACCCCCAAATATTGGTAAAAATCAACAGTTAGATCAACACTCAGGAATTTTCACCAAAAAAAAAAAAAAAAAGGAAGAGAATGTGTGAATGAGGTAATCAAGGTAATCAATGACCAACAGAAAAGCACAAACAAGCCTGGAGATGCAGGGAAACCAGTGAAAGATTTACACAAACAATTTCAAAGAGAGAGAAAGAGGATAATTACACTTTCACACTGCCCTTGTGTCTGTCTCTCTCTTCTCACTGGTGAGAGGGACCCACTTCTACCTCTTTAAAAGCAAATGCACTAAGCTTTCTCTTTACGTAAATAAACCGTCCCTTTGTTATACTAAAACGTGTGCAAAGGTGCTGCTGCTTTCTGTTCACAATGCCCTATCTGCTTCTGTTTGGTGTGTGTTCCTGCCCACTTTTACTTTCTATTCAAGCAGCTCCTCCGTTGAACTTGATAGTTCCACAGAGTAATAGAACCAGGCCTGCTGGGTTGGGGAACCAGACCCTATACTCTAACTATAGGATACAGAATAAATGCATACAAATCAGTAGTTTCTCTTTATACCATCAATAAATTATCATAATACACATGTACAGCTATATAAAATAGGAGCAAAAACAAATCCCTGGGAATATAAATAAGAAATGCACAAGAGGAAAATAAAACAAAACTATAAAACTTTGAAGGATATAAATGGAATGAGGTACTTAAGATTTAGTACTGTAGGGTGGCACCTGTGGCTCAGTCAGTAAGGCGCTGGCCCCATATACCGAGGGTGGCAGGTTCAAACCCGGCCCAGTCAAACTGCAACAAAAAATAGCCGGGCGGGCACCTGTAGTCCCAGCTACTGGGAGGCTGAGTCAAGAGAATCACGTAAGCCCAAGAGCTGGAGGTTGCTATGAGCTGTGGTGCCACAGCACTCTACCAAAGGCGACAGAATAAGACTCTGTCTCCTAAAAAAAAAAAAAAAAAGATTTAGTATTATAAGGATGTCCAGTTTTCTAATAAAAAAATTCTAATGAAATTTTATTTTCTTCCATATCTCAGAAAAATTCTAATAAAATTTTATTTTCTTCCATATCTCAGACAAATTCTAATAAAATTTTATTTTCTTCTATATCCTTCTTTATTAGGGAGGGAAATAGGCAAAAATAACTAAAGGTGAAAGAAGAGGAATGATAGGGCTGCAGATTGTCCTATCAAACTGTAAAACCTGTCTTGAATCTGCAATGTTTAAAGTCATTGTTGCTGTTAAAAAAATTGAAATAAAATGGAGAAAATTGTCAATAAAAGAAATTCTGTGATAATTTAACATATAATGAGTCAATCATCAAAAATCAGTGAAGAGATAAGAAGTATTCAATTCTTGGTGCTAAAATAATTAGTCTTTTATTTGGAGGAAAAAAATCTATGTAAATCTTAACCTCACACATTTACCACAATAAATTTCAGGAGAACTAAATGTACAAGACAAAATAAAACAAAAACAATAAGACACTAAACAAACATCCATGAATTTCTATGTATGAAGGAAGACATATTTTTGACATAAAAAATGATGGTAGGTATCATAAGTGATGCATTCAAATACATAAAAATTTAAAAATTGTCAGGCGGTGCCTGTGGCTCATCAAGTAGGGCGCTGGCCCCATATACCCAAGGTGGTGGGTTCAAGCCCAGCCTTGGCCGAACTGCAAAACAAAAAAATAGCCAGGCGTTGTGGCGGGCGCCTGTAGTCCCAGCTACTCGGGAGGCTGAGGCAAGAGAATCGCCTAAGCCCAGGAGTTGGAGGTTGCTGTGAGCTGCGTGACGCCACGGCACTCTACCTAGGGCGATAAAGTGAGACTCTGTCACTACAAAAAGAAAAAAAAAAATTAAAAATTGTCCATCAAAAACAACAAAAATGGATATGAGAGGTCACATAAAGCTGAAGGAAAAGTTTATAGCAAACA
>CAUYRH010075644.1:0-25399 GCA_963574655.1 Perodicticus potto | reverse complement strand
CCTCAAGCTGTCACCCTGGATAGAGTGCTGTGACATCACAGCTCACAGCAACCTCCAATTCCTGGGCTCAAGCGAGTCTCTTGCCTCCGCCTCCCAAGTAGCCGGGACTACAGGCGCCTGCCACAACGCCCGGCCATTTTTTGGTTGCAGCCGTCATGGTTGTTTGGCGGGCCCGAGCTGGATTCAAACCCGCCAGCTCAGGTATACGTGGCTGGCGCCTGAGCCTGTTGAGCCACAGGCACCGAGCCTGTAACTTATAATTCTAACTATGAAGAAACAGCACAAGGTCCATATATTATAGTATTTTGAAGGATATATACCGGTTCCATTATAGTTAACTGGTTCTGTTGGCTTAATTATAAATTTCTTACTTCGTTATATAAGACGCTTAGATTATCTCTTTCTGCTGTCAATAATTTTACGTTGGACTGTATATCCTCCATATATTTTTCAAATTTTTCTAGCATACGCTGAAGTTCATCTCTTTCTCTTGTTATCATATGAATGTCTGAATTATAATCACCCTGAAATGTAATTAACAAACAGAAGTTATCATTTGTTATAACTATCATCACATGGTAGTCACAAGGATGCTGGTGATGGAGAGACTGAAAGATGCTAACAGAGAAAAAGAACACAAGTTCCTCTAATGTAATTAAGAACAGAACAGATAAGAACAGTGGCAGTATTGGAGGAAATACCCCAGCCTTTAAATTCCTAAGAAGGGACTTTAGGGGCTAGGCGTGGTGGCTCACGCCTGTAATCCCAGCATTCTGGGAGGCTGAGGTGGGTGGATTGCCTGAGCTCACGGGTTCAAGACCAGCCTGAGCCATTGAAAGACCCCGTCTCTAAAAATAGCTGGATGTTGAGGTGGGTGTCTGTAGTCCCAGGTACTTGGGAGGCTGAGGCAAGAGAACTGCTTGAGCCCAGGAGTTTGAGGTTGCTGTGAGCTATGACGCCACGGCACTGTACCAAGGGTGACAAGGTGAGACTCTGTCTCAAAAAAAAAAAGAAGGGACTTAGCTACCAGTGATGATACTTGATCAGATCCCTCAGCTGTCTTTCTCCTGGAGTTGTTCATACTATTGGTACTTAAAATGTAACCCCCAGACCAGAAGCATCAGTAGTGTTCAGGAAACTTGTAAGACATGCAAATTTGGAAGCCCACCTAAACCTACTTTGGGTGTAGGGTCCAGAAACTATGGTTTCTCAAGCCCTCCAAGTGATTCTGATGCACAGTAAATTGTGAGAACCACTAGTTTACAACATCCAGGTAAGGGATCAAGAGAGTGTGTGTGTGCCTGCTTATCCAGTGCAAGTAACTAAACAGCCAAGTACATTTGCCACTGTTTTCTGTGACTGAATCTAAAATGGATCTTCTAAGGACATCAATCCCCAACTAACTATTCCAGCCCTAGACCTACATGAGGTTTATTTTTACAATCAGATAAATGGTAAATATTTCTACCATACAGTGTATATTAAGGATGTTCATTGAATAAGTACTTCCAACATTTAAACAAGAATATGCCTACTATTTCAGAATATTCTTACAATTCAAAAGATCTACTATCTTCACCGCTATTGTGGAAAATAAAAATGATAAACGTAGATTTAGGATCTACAAATTTTTTTTTTTTTTTTTTTTTGAGACAGAGTTGTCACCCTCGGTAGAGTGCTGTGGCATCACAGCTCACAGCAACCTCAAACTCTTAGGCTTAAGCGATTCTCTTGCCTCAGCCTCCCAAGTAGCTGGGACCACAGGCGTCCACCACAACACCTGGCTATTTTTTGGTTGCAGTTGTCATTGCTGTTTGGCGGGCCTGGGCTGGATTCGAACCTGTCAGCTCTGGTGTATATGGCTGGCGCCATAGCCGGCCGAGCTAGGATCTATAATTTCTTGATGTTAAAGCACTAAATGTATAAGTCCCCGAGGAAAGGTAATCTGAAAATCTGGTACACTAGAAAGAATCCTGGCCTATAATCTCAATCTGTTATGTCCACCCACCATGGACACTATAGATTTGATAAAGGGTAGATATCGGTAGGGAACCCTTCACTTCCTACTTGGAAGAAAGTTATGTTCTCGGTTCAAAAGCAAATTCAAGGCATTATGGTGAAGATTTGATATGCAACACCTTGAAGGGCAGTGTGTTTTATGGAATAAAGGCAGACTGGGGTTTCAGGACATAATCAAGGTTTAAATAACCATAAAAGAAAATGTGTAAACGAACCATATCTATATAAAATATCTTACAGAAGAAAGTGAGTGGTCTGTACAGATTCTAGAAAAGGAGAGATTTGACAGTTGTTTTCGTTACTGTTTAGGTCTCAGTAAACAGTAATGAAAGTGACTGTTAAATGTCACTTTCTCTAAGAAATCCTTCCAGATTCTCTAATTTAGATGTCTTTCTATATACTTTGATAGCATGCTGAACCTTTCCTGTACTTTCTTCAATAACACATATAAACGAGATTACAGTTATTTACATGATTCTGTTTACTATATGCCTGTACTACTAAATTAGGCTGTCTGAGGGCTCTTCCATAGGCTTCTGGTCCTGTTTATTATCTCTTCAGTGCCTACCATGGTACCTGGTAAAATATATCAATTCCCTGAATATTTACTGATTTTCTTAAGCAAAAATTCTAACTCTTCTCTAGATATATCTGGTATGTAGCTGTTTCCATTAGTGCTAATGTATAACTATTAGTAATTCCCCTTTCCCCACTCCACTATTCTCAAAACACACGAGTGCCATGCACATACACATCACGTTGAAGGCTACAATTTCTCTGTACTGTGCCTCCTCCACAGCAGGCGCTCAGTATCTATCTGACCTGAACCTAACTTTCTACCTAGACATAGTTTACTCTGAACCAGCAAATAATAAAGAAATAAACCACTTACTGGGAACTAGTCACTGGACTCTCACACAAATGATCTCATTGATCAAAGGATAAAAAGTTTCAGTTAGACTGGAAGAATAAGTTTTGGTGGTCTATTGTCCTGCCTGGTGACTACAATTAGTAACGTATTATATATTTCAAAATTGCTAAAAGAATGTATTCTTAATGTTCCCATTACAAAAAAATTAAATTGCTCAGGTGATGGCTATGTTATTTAGCCTGACCAAATATTTCTATAATACACACATAGATCAAAACATCGTATCACACCCCCAAAATACACAAAATTATTATTTGTCCATTAAAAGTAAAACAAAGTATCTCATTTAATATTTACAAGAGGCTGTAGTTACTTTCCCCACTTTGCAAATGATGAAACCAAGGTTCCACCAAGTTAGGTAACTTCTCCAGGTCATAAAGCCACTTGGTGGAGTTGGAACCTGTATCAGTCCTCCACCCCCAAAGCACTTTCAAGGCTAAAGAGGACAGCATCCTCCAACGCAGACAGACAACAGAGAAGTGATACTGAACAACACTGGATGTGAGCGTAGCCTGGCTGTGCTAACTGCCACCACTGATTGCCGGGATGGATCCAGCTGACCTGGCTGGCTAGTGAGGTGTCCGCCTCCTCTCTCACCATTCCATGTGCGTCCCTCCGAGCTGCATGCTTGGTCAAAGAGGATGACCTTCCCTGATACAACAGGACCATTCTTTGATCAAGGACATACAAGCAGCCATGCTCCCTTGCTAGAATCCCCTCAAAATGTCCTTTTTTATTAAGTTGTGACAATTCCAAGAAATTGTGCCTAACCGTCTGCCATAAAGCAGGGG
This sequence comes from Perodicticus potto, assembly GCA_963574655.1. NCBI lineage: Eukaryota > Metazoa > Chordata > Mammalia > Primates > Lorisidae > Perodicticus > Perodicticus potto. Next base: position 21,658 of record CAUYRH010075644.1, on the reverse strand, counting down.
TTGAAAACTCACAGCTACTATCAAATCTAGTCTTAGAGAAGTCCTTGTTGTTTGTAACGAAGTTATTTCTAAACACGTTGAAAACAACTAATTCTAGGTGGAAAATACACCTTCTAATTCCCAGCACTCAAAACTGCTTTACACACACACCCCCCATTTTACTCACATGCTTACTCATTATCTCTAGCATTTACCTACAACTGATTACTGGGGCTCTAAAATGCTCTGAATACCCTTGACTTTCTGAACTCTAGAAAATGAATTGTCCAAGAAAGTTGAATGAGGGAAAAAGTCTCTGCTAATTTTATCAGCACCTTATCAATCTCTCTTACTCATTTGTCTTTCAATTGTAAATCAATACCAATTAACTGAATCAAGTTATGTATTGAGGATAGAAGATTTGAGATCTTTATGTATCTAGTGATATTTAATAAATACTTGATTAAACTGATTAATCATTTTGTAAAAGATTCTACACAATGAAAACGATCAATTCAGTGACTTATTTTTATAGTAAGTATATATGAAACTTAAAACAACTCAGTAACACACAAAACTGTACTATCTTTTCTCACCAATTTATTCCGCTATGATAGAACTATACAACTACAAGTTGTACTATCTTTTCTCACCAATTTATTCCACTTATAATAGATAACACAGCATAGTTTACACTTACAATTGTAAATAAAAATACAGCCATTAGCCAATAAGGTTAAAAAACAAAACTATAATCAGAAGACTCAAAACTGTTGGGACAATGGACATAGATCTTCAAGAAAAATATGAAAGAAGTGGGAAATTCAGCCAAGTCTGAAATCGAATGTTTTCAGTTTAATGACTCCCTCCTAAATCCCACCTAATTTTACCTCGTGTGTGGATAATCTAAGGCCATGTAAGCTTCAAGACTCCTATAGCTCCAAAGCTCAAAAAAAAGGAAAATGAAGAACTCCAATGAGATACCTGTCAAACTTGGCAAATAAGACCTAACATAGAGACACATGATTTTAATCTCTCATGAATCAACTCACGTCAACTTTAAATAATATACACTATGGGAGATGCAACTACAAACTCATATACCAAGTGCACATCTTTAGAGTATTAACTTACAAATGTGGTTGTAGAAGACCAACAGAACCACCCGTAGTTTCACCCATCTCATAAGTCGTGTTTAACAGGGACGATGCCTGCTCAGTAGAATGTGACATACCTTTCTGACTGGTCTAAGGACAGGAGTGATATGAAGCCATGATACCTTCCATGTGGACAAAGCTATGCTGCTACAAGAGGGAAAATGCAGCTGATACAGCTGGAAATTCTAAAAAGACAGGACATATCTGGCAACATGAGGCCCTGAGTTCTGGTTTCTGGAAGTCTAGAAGCCTCAGCAGTTCTCCCAGAAATACTCAGCCTTCCCTTAATTTCTAGGTATCGTTATGTTACACTTTATTCTTAGGCAGTTTTCCTAATTAATGTTCCTATAGTACAGGTCATGGATGAAATCAAAATCAGGAATTTTTAAAATATAAATAAAGTTATATTTCATGTAATAAACTAGAAGTTTATTCATAAAGATATGCTCTTGGGGCGGTGTCTGTGGCTCAAAGGAATGGGGCGCTGGCCCCATATACTGGAGGTGGAGGGTTCAAACATGACCCCGGCCAAAAACTGCAAAAAAAAAAAAAAAAAAAAGATACACTCGTTTTATCAATTATTCTTATAAAGGGATATTACCTTTTCTGGTGTTCTAATCGAACCTTTTTCACGTGTATTGTAATGTATAGAGCAAGATCGTCGCTGTATTACATGCTGGAGTCTTTCTAGCTCTTTCTTATAATAATCTCGTTCTTCTTCTATAGCTTTCAGAAACGTATCTAAACGAGAAGGTGACCTGTCTCGACGTTTTATTCCATGTTCTAATCTCATCCTTTCAACTTCCAAAGTTAGTTGTCTTTCTGCAAATTAAAGTGGTTAAATCTTAAAACAATGTAGTATATGTAATGTTGATTAGCCAAGCAAATTATATTAATAATTTTTAGAAAGCTACTAGAAATCATAAACTGTTTTGTATAGCCTACGGATAAGGGAAAAAAAAAAAAACAAAAGCCAAAATTAAAAATTGAAACAAAGTCTAAATTAAGTCAAAGTTCTCATGTTTTGTCTTATAATAGGATGGATATTATTTAGCATTACAAGATGAAGCAAAAATTACCATGTTGTACTTCCTAGGGACCTGAAAATGCACTGAAAAAAAAAATATCTAAATTAATCGTAACATGTACAAATTTAACATTAAGCTTGAATTTAATACAGTATATACATAAAGAAAGACATTAAAACAAGTCGTCTTTCCCCAAATAAGCATAATTATTACTTTTTATGAGTCAAAAGTAACTGCGTACTGACAATTCATATATTACCTAGTTCAACCTACATTTATTTATGCTCATTCTAACTCTGAGGCATGTAATAATTTTCTGACTTATTCTGATTCACTCCCATCTCTTCTTTCATTCATTCAACAGGTGTATACTAAACATTTACCATATGCCCATCACTGGCTAAGGATTAAAATAAGAAAAACATAGCTAAGGTCAAACAGCTATTCTAATTATAGAAGGATAAAAGTTACAAAAGGACATCGTGCAATGCAAACTGGAGGATGAACTGGCAAATTCCTCCCAAGTAAGAGTGAGGAAAGAGGTAAAAAGACAATAAGTGAGTGGGAAAGAATGGGTAATTTTGTTAAATGTTAAGAAATCAACTAAGGGACTGAATGAACAGCATCCACTGAGCATAACAGTGATGAATGACGACCTTAACAAGAGCAGCTTCACTGGTAAGGTGCTGGCAGAAGTCAACTGGAGTGGATGGAGGAGCTAAGGGGTCACAGGTGATCAAGGAGAAACAGCAAGTGCAGGTGACACTTCAAGATGCTGAAGCTAGGCTGGGTGCGGTGGCTCACAACTGTAATCCTAGCCCTCTGGGAAGCCAAGGCAAAAGGCTCCCTTGAGCTCAGGAGTCAGGAGACCAGCCTGAGCAAGAGATACCTATCTCTACTAAAAACAGAAAAAATCAGCCAGGCACTGTGGGACAGGCTTGTAGTCTCAGCTACCTGGCAGGCTGAGGCAGGAGGACGGCTTGAGCCCAGGAGTTTGAGGCTGCTGTGAGCTATGATGACGCCACAACACTCTAACCTGGGCAATGGTGAGCCTTTGTATCTTCAGACATTGAAGCTAGGAAGGAAGAGCGTCTAGAAAGGAGTGGGTCCAAGTTTTTGTTCTAAAATGGGAGAAGAGTAAGCATGTTTGAATATTAATGAGGAAAAACTAGTACAAATACTAAAATCACGGAGAGGACATAAAGAACATGTGCCCAGAGGAGAGATGGAGGTCTAGGCCTTTCACGAGAGGGGCACTCCTGTACTGAACAGGAAGGCAGAAGACGGGCAGGTTTAAAATCTGGGGCCAGGAAACTGAGGGAAGGCCTGCCTGATGGTTTCCATTCATGGTCTTCTCAGAATGAGGGGTGGAATGAGTCACAGGTTTACTGAGAAGGAAAAGCATTTCAAATGTTTCCTGTGGAGACTGAAAGATCAAATGCTAAAAGAAATAATGTAACATTTTCATACCATACTGAGGGTTCTGCTGGGGTTGAGGACCACCTAATTTACAGTGTTATCAATGTGCCTGGTACACACACAAGTGGTGCTTAGCTGCCCATATGTAAAAGTGCAGTGGGGTAAATCGTGCAATTCATCCACGATTGGGTATTTGGCAGAAGGATGCAGACAGGAGAAACAAGGGACTTTGTGGCCGAGGAAGGATTAGACTGAAATGGGAGGCCACTGATGGCTATGAAAGGAAGAAAACTGTAAACTTTTATATATGATTCTAAGTACTTTAATATATTATATTAACCCATTCAATTGTGCTAACAACCTTAGTGGTCATCATTACCACTAAACACAGAAAACTGGAGCACAGACATTATGTAAGGTGCTCAAGTTTACAGCTAGGAAGAGGAGAAAGGGTCAAACAGATTATCTGTGTGGACGCTGAAGGGCCAGGGATACAGTCTCTTGTTCATACAGCACAATGGACTTCGACTGCCCAAGACACACAGAGAGTGACGGTACCAAGCTTCTACACCCGCCATTTCCTCTGCCTGGAAAACCTTCAGACCTTCACTTGGCTGGGTGTTGTATGAAGTCTTTCGATGAATCTTCAGCATATCTTTCCATTCTATTTTAGACTTCTCATCATCTAAAATTAACTTCTTTACTTGTGTGTTTGTCTCCCTGGCATGAAAAAACGCTTTGTAAGAGCAGAAACCCTGTGTGTCTTGTATACCAGAATATATGCCAGCACCAAAAACAAAGCCTAGTTATATGCCCAGACAACAGGTGTTTCACAGGCCCTGGTTAAATGAATGAATGCTCACTTGTTCTTTAAACCAAGTTATTTAGGACTGGTACCTGGCAGAAAGTTGGCCTTTCTCTTTTTTCTTCTTTTTTCTTTTTTTTGAGACAGAACCTCAAGCTGTCACCCTGGACAGAGTGCCATAGCATCACAGCTCACAGCAACCTCCAATTCCTGGGCTCAAGCGAGTCTCTTGCCTCCGCCTCCCAACTAGCTGGGTCTACAGGCGCCCGCCACAACGCCCGGCCATTTTTTGGTTGCAGCCGTCATTGTTGTTTGGCGGGCCCAGGGTGGATTCGAACCTGCCAGTTCAGGTGTACATGGCTGGTGCCTTAACCTGTTGAGCCCCAGGTGCCAAGACGAAAGTTGGCCTTTTTCAATTGTGTGTGTATATGTGAGTATTTGAAGATCTTTTTTAAAAGATTTCAATTTTTCACTATTTCAGAATGGCCTTCTTTTTGGTCTTAATTATTAATCTGTGTCAAAGAAGAATGTATTTCTATTGCAAAATATTCAAGCAAGCTTCCCATATCAACTACTAGTCAAAATATAAAGAATTTTTTTTTTTTTTTTTTTTGAGACAGCGCCTCAAGCTGTCACCCTGAATAGAGTCCTGTGGCATCACAGCTCACAGCAATCTCAATTCCTAGGCTCAAGCGAGTCTCCTGCCTCCGCCTCCCAAGTAGCTGGGACTACAGGCGCCCGTCACAACGCCCGGCCATCTTTTGGTTGCAGCCATCATTGTTGTTTGGCGGGCCCAGGCTGGATTCGAACCCGCCAGCTCAGGTGTACGTGGCTGGCGCCTTAGCCCATTGAGCCACAGGCGCCGAGCCTCCAAGACTTTATTTCGGGATGAACATTGTTGTTGTGGTTAACCTTCACCATTATAGCCTTGTGGTCTGAGAAGAGACATGGCATAATTTCTATTCGTTTAATTTTCCTGAGGTTTGATTTGTATCCTAAAATGTGATCTATTTTGAAGTATGTGCCATAAGCTGATGAGAAGAAAGTATATATTTTTGCTTTGGGATGGTGTGTTCTGTATATGTCTATTAATCCCATTTAATCTAGGGTCACATTTAAATCCTTTGTATCCTTGTTTAGTATCAGTTTAGAGGATCTTTCCAGTTATTCAGAGGGAGGAGTATTGAAGTCCCTGACTATTAAGGTGTTATGGAATATCATATTGCTCAACTCTCTCAAGGTCTGTTTTATAAATCTGGGTGCATTTAAGTTAGGCACATAAATGTTTAGTACTGAGATGTCTTCTTGTTATATTGTTCCTTTGACCAGTACAAAGTGTCCATCTTTGTCTTTCTTAACAAAAGTTGCTTAGAATACACTTGTATCTAAGGATAGGATTGCAACCCCTGCTTTATTCTGATTTCCATTTGCTTGGTAGACTGTTTTCCATCCCTTAACCCTGAGTCTTGATTTGTCCTTCAGGGCTAGGTGTGTCTCCTGGAAACAGCATATGGATGGCTTGTGTTTATTTATTCATTCTGTCAGCGTGTGCCTCTTCAGTGGGGAATTCAATTCATTGGCATTTATTGAGAGTATTTATAAGTGTGGTGGAATTCTATTCATTTTATTGTGAGATGGTTGTGTTGATTTATCCGTTGTGCCATTGTGGAAACTAAGCTCTGGCCTTTGGCTTCTAGATGTTTACTTTGGTGGTGGCCCATTGTCGTGTTCAGTATTGAGAATAGGTCTAAGTATTTCCTGTAAAGTTGTTCTTATTGTGACAAATTTCCTCTGTCCTTGTATTTCTGCAAATCATTTTATTTCTCCATCAACTTTGAAGCTAAGTTTGGCAGGAAACAGTATTCTGGGCTAAAAGTTATTTTGTTCAAGTATGCTGAAGGTGGATGACCATGCTATTCTGACATGGAAACTTGCAGTTGAGAAGTCTGCTGTCATCCTAATGGCTTTGGCCTTGTAGGTCAACTGGTTCTTATTCATAGGTGATTGCAGAATTTTCTTCTTCATCTTGACTTTGGACAGGTTCATTATAATGTGTCTTGGGAGGCTCTGTTACATTTGAGATGACCCAAGGTTTAATATCCATCTGAAAAGAGTGTATCGGGATCTTTAGGAAAACGTGGGAAGTTTTCATTTACGATAGTCTCCAGTAGGACTTCCATACCTTTGGGACAATCTTCTTCCCCTTCTGGAATTCCTATCATCTGTATGTTTGAATGCTTCATGGCATCTCATAGTTCTCTAAGCAACTGCTCTGCTTTCTCTCTTTTCTTTTTTCTTTCCTGACTTTGTAAGTACCTGTGTTAACTCAAAGAGTTTATTATCTAACGCTGATGTTCTTTATTCTGTGTGGTCTAATCTATTTTTGATACTTTCTACTGCTTATTTACATTCCCTGATTTCCTCCTTCATTTCTTTAAGCTCATCCATATCTTTTCTATATTCTACATATCTCTCATCTGACATTTGGTTAGGTTTTTCTATTTTCTCATCCATTCCCTTTATTGTCTTAATCATCCATATTTTAAATTCCCTTTCTGTCAAATCCATTAATTCTTTATAGGATGACTGTTTTGCAAAAGGTGCCTCCTGGTCCCTTGAAATATTTGCTCTATTTTGATTTTTCTTGGTGCCTGAATTTTTCCTTAGGTTCCTCCTTAAGTGTGCTTTTTTTCTTGTTCACCTCTTTGTCCACCTTTTTCCTTCTCATTTCCTCCTTTGCTCCAAATTACCTTGTCTCAGAGTTTTGATGAAGAGACCTCTTGGTATGAGGCCAAAATTGGGAGAAATGTAAGGAGCATGCAGGGAGAAACGGGGGGAAAGAAAGAAAGAGTGAAAAAGAAGGAAAGAATAAAAGAAAAGACAAAGAAAAAAGAAAATAAGGGAAGGAGGAGTAACAGAAGAAGAAAGAGGGAAAAACTTGGAAAACAGGAGAGAAGAAGGTCAGGAGGAGAGGCTGGGAGTAACAGAAGAAATGGTATTGATTAGGACAGTGCTAAGCTCCCTCTTGTATCTCAAGGGTTTTGACGGGGCTGGACTTGGGGGGGTTACTTGAAATCAGGTGGTCCTTACCAGCCTGAGCAGAGCCAGACTCTTCCTGTGCCAAAACTAGAAAAGGAAGCAACAGAGCAAAAACAAAAAATAATAAGGAAAAATTAAGTAAGAATGAAAGCAAAATAGAAAAATTCTGCAGTGTGGTCTTGCCAATACTATCTTCCTAAGGCCAGAGGTCGAAAGGTCTCTTAGTTCCCTTGAGCCCAATCACTGATGTGGCATACATGCCATACCAAAACTGGATGGAATTGGACTCTAGGAAGCCAAAGATGGGCAGCTGAGCCAAAAAAGAATTTCAGCAAGCTGTAACTCCAAGGAAGAGCATTCAAGAAAATGAATTACAGGTACAAAGCCTATTGACTAGAGGATGGGAGACCCCTCCCAAAAGCAGGAGGCCCACCACAGGCTATCTGAGAGCAAGCAAGCAAAAAATGTCCTCTCACTATATCTCACTGGAGAGAGTCTCTAACCACCATGTCTCTTTCTCCTGGAAGGTCCCACTTATGAACCTAGACACCACCCCACCAGGCATAACATCTAACAGAGACTTTCCCCCACAAGTCCAAACTCCCAGTCCACTCTTCCCCCCTCTCATGAAACTGACGTTCTGCCCCTGCAGAGTGCAGAGTATTTGGTCTTTTCCTGAGAAATCTGGGCATAGTGTGAACCCCCAACCATCAGGACAAAATCTGTGACTAATGGGGAAGAAAGAAGGTGTATGACTAAAGGAACACTCAGAGGCTGGAGGACCAGTCCCCTGGTTATAACTATGCCCAGCCAGTGATGGTGTAGATGCTTGGTGTGGGCTGTGTCTGGTGGGACAGGTTGCAGAACCCCTGGCTCAGATGGCACCCACAGTGGGAGAGTGGTTTCCCCTTGTGGACTGAGTTCAGCAAGTAGGGCTTTTCCCCAGTCCCTGCTGGGCCTGTGAACAAAGGCTTGCCAGATGTGGACTGAGACCTGAGGTCTAGGGCATGGTTCCCTCTCTCCAGTGGGGCCAGTGAGCAGATGCTTACCAGGTGTGGAATGAGACCTGCAGGTAGGGCATGGTGTCCTAACTCCAACAGAGCCTATGAATAGAGGCTTGCCAGGCAGTGAACTGAAACTGGCAGAGAGGGGCATTGTCCCCTGACTCCAACTGGTCTAGTAAGCAGAGGCTTTCTGGGTGTGGACTGAGACCCGTGGGTGGGAGGGTGTGGCCCCTGGATCCAACTAGGCCTGTGAATAGAGAAGTGGACAACAGTGTGAACTGAGTCTGGTGGGCAGGGTCATGGATTCCTGGCTCTAATTGTGCTGTTGGAGACCCTTGAATCCCTCTCTATTCAGCAGGGTTTGCACTCCCTGAGACAATTTAATTGGAACTTGGTGTGGGGATGTCAACTCTGAGACATTCTGAGGTTGACCTTTGAAGTTCAGTAGCAGAAAAAAACTGAAGGATGGGGGCTGGGTGCCACAGCTGTTTGTATCTCTTCACAGTGGTGATTTAAACTTAAATCACCAGTTGGCTGGTATCAAAACAGAGCTAGCTTGCACTATCTCACCAAATAGGTCCTCACAGTCTCCAGCCAAAACTCTGAAAGGGGCCTTTGTAAGGTTGTAGGAGATAAGCCACAATTACAAAGCTTAGCACTTTGGTAAGGGGCTATCTCTACTACCTGGGAACCCCAATTCAATCTCACCCTACCAGTTCTAATAACCAAATATACATGGCCAGAACCAATGGAGGAACTCTGGCAACATAAATAACCAGAGTAAATTAAACCCCTAAGAAATCACAAAGGAGATACAACTGAAGATGCCATGCATAGACAAATGACTACAATGTCAGGAATCAAATTCAGAATATGAATGGCAAATAACATAAATGGAATGGAAGAAAAGATAGAAATTGAATTCCAAATAGTAGTTCTAAAGTTGTCTCCAGAAATTAATGAATTCAAAAACAAAGTCACCAAAGATATGGACGTAATGTGAAAAGAGCAGAACTCAAGGAAACGAAATAGATGAGGAGCTCCAAAATACAGTAGAATCCCTCAGTAATAGAGCTGACCAGGCAGAAAGCGTCTCTGAAACTTAAGACAAAGCTTTTGAACTTTCCCAAATGCTCAAAGAGGCAGACAAATGGAAAGCAAAAACTGATCATTCCCTGAGAAAGTTGTGGGATCACTCCAAAACATCAAACATTTGTCTTATAGGAATTCCTGAAGGAGAAGAGGATGGTCTTAAAGGTACAGATGCTCCACTTCAAGAGAGTATGGAAGAGAATTTCCCAAGCGTTGCAAGAAATACAGAAATTCAGATAGTAGACAGTTTCAGAACCCCAGCAAAATTCAAAATTGTTCTCACAAAGTAATGAGAAAGTCTCTGGAATGTTATCACAATCAGGTTGATGAAAATATCTCTGATTGTATCTGAAGCCCATACACTGTACCCCATGACTGAATTATTGTACACAGATATGATTTAATAAATAAATAAATAAAAAAGAAAAGAAAAAAAAAGAATCCTCAGAATTTAATATCAGAGTAAATGTATGATATTTTATAAAAACAAAGCTTCCCTTGTTCTCTAAATACAATGTAAGTTTCATTCTAAATTGGCACAGACTTAACAGAATTTATAATAACTGAACTATACTAATAAACAAACCAAACAAAAGTATGCTGTTCCATATTAATTGAAATATTATATCAACTATTTAAACATAAATTGGTTATCAAAAGAGAACTTGAATTACAATTTTCCATGTTATTGTTAATAAGCCTCAGTTGTTTAGACTGTATGTAAATTGTAGCTTTCACACCACCATTGCCATCTGAAAATGTATATCTGTTGTTTCCCTAATTTATCTTAGTTTTACATTTCATACTTTTATTTCTTTTATATATGTATATGCCCCCAAAGTAGAAATTTCCTTCTATAAGGTCTTTTTTAATTTTATAAGCCTAGAGTTCTTTTCTATGTTAAATGAATTTTCTAATTTTTTAATCTAAAGATATTTTTGCTCAGTTGCTCTAATACACTCTGAAGAATAACTGACTAGCACTCTACTTATTTAGAAAAGCAAATAAAAATACTTTAAGGCCCAGCACTCATAGCACAGTGGTTACAGTACCAGCCACATATACCAAGGCTGGCAGGTTGGAACCTGGCCCAGGCCAGCTAAACAACAATGACAACTGCAACAAAAAGTAGCCAGGTGTTGTGGAGGGCACCTGTAGTCCCAGCTTCTTGGAAGGCTGAGGTAAGAGAATTGCTTAAGCCCAGGAGTTGGAGGTTGCTGTGAGCTATGAGGCCATAGCATTCTACCGAGGGTGACATTGTAAGACTGTTAAAAAAAAAAAAAAATACTTCAAGTAATTCAGTTATGCCTGAGTGTGCTTCAAGGTTAACATAAGATTGTTTTTTATCCCTTAGCTTTACACTAGTACTCTAGTAGTATTCACTACTTAGAGCACTTTCTGCATTTTCTTTTTTAAAAATAATAACTAAATCTTCATGTATTAATCTAAAAAAAACCTTATAAATTTAGATAGAATGAAGGAATGCTATTTGTTATTATTGGTTAATATATTAGTGTTGGGTGATTGTTTTTTGAATTTCTACCATGACTAAAATGTTGCTTTTATAGGGCGGTGCCTGTGGTTCAAAGGAGTAGGGCGCCGGCCCCATATACCGGAGGTGACAGGTTCAAACCCAGCCCCGGCCAAAAACTGCAAAAAACAAAAGACAAAAAAATGTTGCTTTTATAAATAGTTTAAAGCCATTATTTATTTTATACTAAACATGCTATGCCCAAATGTCTTTTCCCTTTAGAACTTTTAGATTTAGGTGAACTAGCCATGTATGAAATATAGTATGTATATATGACAGAATGTGAAAACTCTATTTCAGCCTGGCAATATGGTCTATTAATTAATATTGGAAATTAACATAAAGTACCCAAGAGAAAAAAAAATCACACAATACATTTAAATCCAGCACGTGACACTCTTCTGTTTGAAAGGTTCCTAAGTCATAGCTAGCCCTGTTAGCTGTTATTCAGTCATTAATCCTTTGTCACCATCTTGAGTAGTTTATAACAGAATCCAGAGAGTCAGTTATAATATTCCTTGCCATTTTATGTTCCCTTTAGCTTTATTCTAAATTACAAGAATACTTGTAGGCCTCCTTCTATTTCGTTATATAGTTTAAACATGTTATATAACATTTATCAAATGCAGACACTGATTTTAAACAATGCAAAATGCAATTGATCAGCAACAGAAGTTGAGATCTAAGGATAGAAATAGAGCACAATAATGGTTAGGATTGTAAGTCCTGCCAAGTTGATGACCTTGGTCTATTTAATTAGCCTTGCCCTCTCATCTGTTAAGCTGGCTATAACAACACCTACTTCAAGAAGTTGTTATATGGGGGCGGGGGGCAGCACCTGTGACTCAAAGGAGTAGGGCGCCAGCCCCATATCCTGGAGGTGGGGGATTCAAACCCAGCCTCTGGCCAAAAAGAAAGAAGTTGTTATATGGATAAATGAGATAATGAATATGAAATATTTAGCCTGTGGCAGACCTATTTAATGTGCTTTACAAACAATATTGAATAATAATGATGTTAAAGTGTAATAATGAATCATTTTTTCTTGTTTTAGAGTTATTTTCTCTAGAATACACTCTTAGGTATAGATGATGGTATGTTTTAAAATAAAACATACATTTAAAATATAAATTATAGGGTGGCACCTGTGGCTCAAAGGAGTAGGGCACCAGCCCCATATGCCGGAGGTGGCCGGTTCAAACCCAGCCCCAGCCAAAAACTGCAAAAATAAAATAAAATAAAATAAAATATAAATTATAACAATATAATATCTCATATGATTTCACTAAATGAACATTAACTAAATTTACTTTTAATAAAAGGACATTAAATAACTTCCCTGGACTTCAGCTGTAGTACTCTTTTGTGGTTTTTGGCCAGGGCCTCCGGTATATGGGGCCGGTGCCCTTCTCCTTTGAGCCACAGGCGCCGCCCCAACTGCAGTACTCTTAATGTGGCTTTAGGTAGTAACTTAATGAGTAAGAATGCATGCAAAGAAAAACCATTTTATACTTCTTCTAATTGGCTTAGTCAAATTTCAAATGCTAAAGTGTAAAAGTTCTAGTACATTATCTCTAAAACAGGCAGCAATGTTCTAGTGGAGTTTATTTGCTAATTCTTTCTATTATTTTTCAAGATCTTTAATATATTAACTCTTGAAAACTTTGCCAGTAAAGCCAGTGTTTTGCTCATTTTCTTGTATTCCTAGCAGCACCTAGCACATAGCAGGCATTTGGCAAACAAAATTATTCAAGAGGAATCGGCAAAAAATGTTTTGCAACTTAATATAGTGGATTTAATTGATATTTTCTTTTTTTTTAAATGTCTAGTTTACTATTTCTACCTTTCCTTCTTCCACCCCATTCCATTTCTAAATGCTACCAAATGCCTGAATAGGAGAGCTACTATTGCTCATTACCAGTATGTTTTATGAGGCCCTGAATGTTGTAATATATACATATTGAGCCATTTATATACATCCGTTACCTTCCTATTTATTTATACATTGGACTCTTGAAATACACTTCAATTTGTAGAAACCACAATGGGTTCTTTTTAGCTTACTGATTTAGTGCCCTTCAGATTAGCATGCAATCGAAGTATCCTATATAGAAACCCTTCAGAATTAACAATGTTATCTCCCCCCTTGAGGTAAAGAGAAAATAAGAATGAAAATGTAACCACATAGGGGAGGAAAGGAGTAGTTAGAAGATTTAAATCTACCAGAGTATTTTTCTTCCTGTCAAACCTTTAATTTGAACTGCAGCCAGTTTTTGTGTAAATGCTGCCATTCTATCCTTCCCTCATGGCTGCTGATGAACATTTTCAAGAGGAATTTTTTTTAAAGGCATACAGAGAATGGGATTCCATAATGGGCTACATAATTTGTGAGACCTAGAGCAGAATGAAAATACCAAGCCCCCTGTTTAAAAACAATTATGAATTCCAAAACAGCTACAACAGGGCATAAAACCAAGGACAGGTTCATGTGTGACTGTGCATGTCACACTCCCACAAAGTTGGCCCTGTAGGGTTTCCTATTTCTAAGGGATGATCTTGTTGTCATCACTTTGCATAGAAACTCTTTAGAGTAAATACCTTCTTTGTATCTAAAAGCATTGAGACCTTAGATAATAAAAAGAGATGTGTACTCTCTGTACTCACCGTGCAGCTAGACTGGCCGGTGTGATTATTGCATTGTAACATGGTCAACAAGGTCATGAAATTAAGAATAATGGGATAATTCATCCCATGAGTAGAGGGGAGTAGAAGAAGCAACAAGGGAGAGGGAAGCATTTATTAGGTGTCTTCTTTGGATAGGAGCCATATTGGAATCTTTTAAAGGCATTATCAAGTTTTAGCATGTCATCCATATAAAGTAATCTTTATTACCTAATTTCATTTTCTGCCTTATCAAACTGAGCCCCACATATATAAAATAATTTGTTTATAGCCACATAGCAAGTCACATTGGCAGTGTGGTGATAGCCTACATCCATCTTCATATGAAGCCCATGTTCTTTCCATGGGTGTTCATACCATGTAGCTGTCTGTATGTCTTTAGCAGGTGATATCTACAGTAAAAGTGCAGACTTGAGAGTTATATGCCAAAAGCACAAGTACAGTTGGGCAGGAAATTTAGCATGGCAGAGTCTTGAGTCTAACACAGACTGAGGCCATGGATCAAGGACAGAATGAAGTTAGTAAAAAGAGAGTCCTTCTTATCTTGACCAGGCAGGGGGAACCATCTCCCTCACAGTAGACTAATTCAGTGGTCACAGAACAAATGGACGTGTTGGAGATGGGTATAAGATAGTACTTACATTGCTGCAAGATATAATTTTTTCCTATAGTAAAGGCAAAAAATATCAAAATGATGGAACCCAGGCTTCAGAAAATTCAGTGAGAATCTATGAAACAGCTGAAAGCCAGCATATTTTAGGGCAGTATATTTATTCTAAGCTTCATCATTCATATTCCACTTATTTCATAATTTTTATGTGTTTAAGTCTTAACAATACTGTGATAGATGCAACATATATTTTAAATCTTTTATTCTATACAGATATCAGCATGAATAGAGTTATCCTGACTAAATCACTAGCTTTCTGTCTTCAGTAAAGCCATTAAACTAATTGTTTAAGCTCATTTGCTCTTCTTCATTTCATTCAACTAACATTTATTAAGTGCTTTGTATGTTCTAGAATTTGCCTGGTGTGGGTGGTAAGTGGGAGTAGAGGGAAGCAAAGAAGTCAGAGATGAGTACAGTACAGTCTCTGTCTCAGAGGGATTCAGAATAAAATAGTTGTTATACAATTTCAGATTATTCATAGAATGCTGAGAAAGCAGCATTGAAGAAGTACCAAACTTTGCCGAGAAGAGGTGGGAAACTTTATACAAAGGTAACCTTGAACAGGAAAGTCCAGATAAATAAATAGGAAGAGTTCACCAAGCAGAGTTGGGAGATTCATCTTTCCTGGATCTTGGCCAAATATTTTTTACATTGTCTTATCATGTAATTTAAAAAAAAATCAAAATTTTTTATATTAAATCAGTTCAATCTGGTGATCGTTATCAAGAGGTTTTCAGATTATTAAGCTTGTTTAGAAACGATCATTTTATTTTAGGTGTGGTGAATCAAATAATAGAAACAAAATATAGCCATAACATTCATAAGTATTTTGGCATATAGTTCTTATGTCTATAATGTATAATATAGGTGTATGTATATGTGTTTTCTTTGCATCTGAATTTTTAAATAGATTTTACAGAATAAAATGCTAATTACTTTCTTTTACTGTTGCTTTCATTTTTCCTTGTTAAAAAAAAAGTTTTAACAAAAGGTAATTTGTATGTTACTTACAATACATGTTTACCACAACTATTTCTTTTTTTTTTTTTTGGCTTCCAGTGTAAAACTCTTTCTGGAGTCTGTGATCACATTATATCCTTGTCATCAGATCCTCTGGTTTCACAGTCTGCTCACCTGGAAGTGATTCAGCTGGCAAACATCAAACCAAGTGAAGGGCTGGTAAGAGATACCATGTTTATCAAAACCTCCATCCATCAGCATACAACTAATGATGTGGACAAAGCAGCTTCCAAATATGGAAATCTGGGTACTCTTTTCCTAGAGCAGTTAAAATAGTGGAAATTTATCTAGCATGATAAGAATTTTTATGAAGATAAATGAAAATGAAGGAGTATTAAAATGGTATTTCTGAATTATCCTATTTAATTTGGTGATCATTTAACTTTGATTGCATTCTTTCATTTCTCCCCACCAAAATTCCTTAGGTTTAAAAGAAGTTTAAGTTAAGGATTTTATGATTAACACTACAATGTTACCTACTCATAGAAGTAGGTATTTTGTTCATTTTGCTTGTCTTATTTTGGCTTGTTGTAGTTTTAATAGGTCTTCCTTATCCTAGGGTGGTTAAACTAAACAAAACTGAGGTACTCTTTTCTTGTTGTTGTTGCAGTTGTCATTGCTGTTGTTTTTTTAATTTTTTGTTTTTATTAAATCATAGCTGTGTACATTAATGCAATCATGGCATACGATGTGCTGGTTTTATATACAATTTGAAATATTTTCATCAAACTGGTTAACATAGCCTTCATGGTATTTTCTTAGTTATTGTGTTAAGACATTTATATTCTACATTTAGTAAGTTTCACCTGTACCCTTCTAAGATACCGTAGGTGTGGTCCCACCAATAGCCCTCCCTCCACCCATCCTCCCCCTCCCCTCCCATCCCTTGTGTCATTGTTGTTTTAGCTGGCCCAGGCCGGGTTCAAACCCGCCAGCCTGGTGTATGTGGCCCTACCCACTGAGCTATGGGTGCCACCTGAGATACTCTTTATAACTCATTCATTCTTACAAGGGTGAATAAGCAAGCGGATGTGGCCAACACTAGACCATCATCTGTGACATGTATTTGTATTACATAATAAACATAATCATCTTTTAAATATTGTTCAACTAATTAAAAAGTATATTGGTTCTAAATTTAACCTGAGGGAGAGAGGTTTCTTGAAAAAATGAGCCTATAGAAAGAAAGCATGTAACATTGATATTGATGAGGGAGAAATTAAAAAAACAACAGACTGCCTAGAGAATATCTTAACTCCTACACAACTATTACATGTTAAGTTGGTGCTACGGTATCTTTCTGTCCATAGATAAATTTACCATTTAAAGGCATTTTGGAAAATAGAAATATTGACAACTAGCATTGATGATTGGATTTAGATAATATATTCTTAAATATCTGTAAGCAAGCTTAACTTTTTATGTGTCTTTTATTTTTCATATTTGTATATATGAGTATAAATTATATACATATATTATATATGTGTGTGTGTTCACATATATATGTATATATGTGTTTCAGAAGGCAAAACCTTTATTGACCATTGATCAGCAGTGATTTTTTAGTTTGAGGTCATCTATTCTATAGAATAACTTTTCTCCTGATATTTGACAAATTAATTACGGTTGCTCATAGTTCTTAGTGCTGTTAAGAAAATCAGCATATTGAGCATAGTCAACATGTCATCATGTAACCTAAGTTTGATTAATTTTAAGAGCTACTTTTTAACATTTATGAACTTAATTTTAAGTAATATATGTATTTATGGTTTAATATTCTTATTCTTATTTCTTTCAGTTACCTTAACAAAGTTCAGGTTTATTTAAAATCTCTTCAACCTGTAGTATTAAAGATTTTTCTTTCTATACCACACCTCTCAGTAGTTATAAAGGAAAGAAAGCAATCTAAGGTTGATTTTTGGAGTGTAAAATTGTGAACTAATATTACATTATATTAAACTATAATTCAGGACACCTGTATACAAATCACTTAACATAAAAAATACAAGAATGATCTTTTAGGCGTAGGGGAATAAATT
Source organism: Perodicticus potto (assembly GCA_963574655.1). NCBI lineage: Eukaryota > Metazoa > Chordata > Mammalia > Primates > Lorisidae > Perodicticus > Perodicticus potto. The sequence continues at coordinate 4,193 of CAUYRH010075644.1, read as the reverse complement.
TAACCAGCTTGGCCTTGATCTTGTCATATGGAGGGGAGTAGGAATAGATCATCGTTGAAGCTCCTTGTAGCTCTGTGAGTCTGTGGTTCTAAAAAGAAAGGAGCCTGAATTTTTTTCCTGTAATTTCCACTCAAATCATGGGGAAGATAACCATGTGAAGTGAGTCAGCACAATGCTAATTAACAGACACTATGAAATTTTGATTTTTTTGTGAAGGTACATCCCTGAACAGGTCTTTTCTTTTTTATTTGCTTTTTTTAAATTTCAGGTTAATGTGAGGGTAAAACAATTACATTACAATGTTTATATTTGTTAAGTAGAGTCCCTGTGGTAGTTGTGTCCCACATCCAAGAGGTGTTCCAGGCACCCCTATATTGTGCCCATTAAGTGGCGGCACACCAATCCCTCTTCCTCCTCCCCCTTTTCTCTAAGTGGGTATGTATTAGATCATCTGCTGACTTCATATTAGTGTTGAGTACATTGAATACTTGCTTTTTCATTCTCCTGGTACTTTACTAAGATGGAGTTTCAACTCCATCCAGATTAACACTAAAGATGTAAAGTCTCCATCATTTTATGGCTGAATGGTTTTTTAATTTAAAGGAGAGAGATCAGGGTCTTCTCTTTTGAATAGTCATAAACTTAAAATGCTAAGAACCAGATTCATTTAAATAGTCTGGAAAAGGGCTGAAAGAGAAAAGAAACTAGTGCCTACTATTTGCCAGGTATGTTTCTCACAACTCTATGCAGTAGGTATTAATTTTCGTATTTTACAAATGAGAAAACAGAATTGCAGATCTTTACCAATTTGCTCTATATCACATATAGGTAATAGACAATAAAGGTAGGATTTAAGTCCAAATAAATCTAAATGAAGTACATCTGGAGAGTTTTTTCCATTATCCCACATTCAGATTTGGAATTGCTGAAGGGAGATGTGAGAAGCTTAGGAAGATGACTTTAAAACTGGAACTAGTTAGAGAAATTTTATTTTTAAAGGGCAATAGGCAGCATTTCACTGAGGCAATCATTCAAAGGAAGGAAAAGAAAATCCTAAAGTGTTGAATATTAATACAAAAAGTCAAGTATAAAACTGTTTCTTGTTATTTGTATTAAAGGAGAAAATACTAAATAGAGATTTTACATAGCTTATTCAGAGTATCATTTTAAAACTCAGCCATTTGTAAGTAAGTTTAATCAATCACATTTGAAATAGAATAAAGGATTTTGGTAGCATTTAGCCTATGCTTAGCCATAGGAAATGTATAAATGTAAGAAAAGTAAAGAAATGAAAAGAGGTAAGAGGATACCAAGATTTAATGAAATTTCACAGTTGAAAACCAATGCAGGGATCCGAGACATGTGAAAACAAAACTGTTACACATACACACACACACACACACCTTGGTATACAGCTGTTTAATTAGCTTAGATCTACAGAAGGTTTTCTGCCAATTTCAAGATAGAACTTTTCTCATAGGCAAAAGGTAAGTGTTTTATTCTTCCACTGATAAACTTGATAGATTGTTCATCAGCTTTCTAGTTAGTCAAATTTCCTAGGATTGCTAATGGCCAGGCATTGTGGCGGGCGCCTGCAGTCCCAGCTACTTGGGAGGCGGAGGCAAGAGACTCGCTTGAGCCCAGGAATTGGAGGTTGCTGTGAGCTGTGATGCCACGGCACTATATCCAGGGTTACTGGTTGAGGCTGTGTATAAAAAAAAAAAAAAAAAAATTTCCTAGGATTTCTAAGATTTGAGAGTCCTGAAACATTATAAGGAATGGTGGGAAATATACCTACTTATGATTAAAACATATGAAAATGGTTTCTAAAGTGCTTTTAAACAAAAACAATTAGAGAAAAACTAAAGAAAGAAAAATGAGAGCTATTGGAACATATCACAACTGGATCAGAGCCAAAAGATAACTTGAATACAGAGAAAGGTGCTGTGGTGGGGGGCATCCTTGGGGAAGTCTCTTGGCCTTAGACAGTTCTTTTTCTATTTAGGTACTTGAATTGTCTCCAAATATGCCTTATTTTACCAACTTGACTGTGAGGTTGCTTTGGCTCTTGTTGGTTAACCAACATTTGGAGACAGAGTGAAACAAATGTCTTTTTCGCAAGCTGTGCCAAATGATGGCGAGAGAGCTGTGCAAGTCAGCTCTAGAATTAATTGGTTAAAAAAAAGAGAGAGAGATGAAGGTTTTGATGAAATGGAAGGCCATATTTGTCACAGTTCCAGAAAAAGAGCCATTTGAATTACATGTCCTCCTGCTGCTTGGCCCTCTCTCAAAGGTGAAAAACTAATCAGATGTATTTCTGTAGACTTTGTTATTCAGAAGATGATTAGTTTGAAATTCATCCAAGCAACTTGTTTCTTCTCTTTCTTTTGGTGACTGACTTTTGCCCATTTTCTCTTTAGTATCATGAGAGGGAGATTAAAAAGAATGAAGAAGTCAGTTTTGATCATTTAAAACAGTTACAGCATGTTTTATTGAGTTTAGAAATGAAAATATCACATAAAACAAAATTCATATACTATGTATTTGTAGCATTTCAAAAATATGCTTTATGAATGTCCTATTGCTCATGACTATGAAAAGTGTTTAGAATTGAACTTACACATGTATCTAGATCCATCTTTAAGCATTAAGAAATATTTATCCATCTGAAAAAAGTAGCTTTGCTATAAATTATATAACATTGTTATAATGACAGCCTCTTCCTATAACTGCTAGATGCTTTCCTCAGTTTATAATTATCAGTTTTTTAAGTTAATAGTATATGCAGTAATTACAAATATTATTTTCAGAGCAATAACTACATTATTTTCATGATTTTTTTATTATCCCTGTAAGTATAGTATCTTTTCTAAGCATATTTCTTAGGATACTATATTTTCTCTATGACTTAATCATTTATGGAATTATTTTAGAATTCTTGTCTAACATCTTTAATTTATAATCAATAAAATACAATATTGAAAGAAATGTGGAGGGAAATATAATCAACTTCTGCTTACCATTATCAGGAGACATGAGTGATTGAAATGAATTTATGAAATATCAAACCCAGTTGTTTTTATAACTACAATTTTACATACTACATTTGCACTGGTGCTTACTTTGGCAGCACATTTACAAAAAGTATATGTATGCTAAAGTGGTCTTAGTCTTTTAGTATATATGTTGAACAGTGAATGGTTTGATATTAATATCCACAGTTGCCAAATATTATTTTCTAATAAGAAAAGTTACAGTGCACAACTCTGCTAATTTGGTAATAAATTAATCAGGAGCCTACTAGTTCAGAGTGTGGACTCTGGAATCAGACTGTCTGGGCCTGAAACCTGGTTTGGTTTTACTACCTTGAGCAGACACCCAAGATTCTCCATGCCTCCATTTCCTTACCTGTAAAACAGAAGTAGTGATAATTTCCACCATATAGGCTATTGTGAAATAAATATAAAACATTTAAAACAACCCTTAGCACATTCTAACAAGTAGTATTAGTGATGATGTGAGAGATAATGACAGATTATGATTGTTTTGTATGTCCAAGTGCTATGTATTATTTCGTTCACTATTTTTTCCCATCTTATCCTCTTATTATCCTTCTCTGTAAAACTTAAAGCAAAATTTAGTGTCTAGCTCTTACAGATAATCAGTCATGCTTTGCTTGACCACAAGGATACATTCTGAAAACTGCACACTTACATAATTTCATCATTGTGTGAACATCATAGCAAATACTTACACAAATTTATAAAGCATAGCCTATATACACCTAGATTGCATGGTATAGGCTATTTCTCTATCTACACACCTAGATTGTATGGTATAGGCTATTGCTCCTAGACTATAAACCTGTATAGCAAGATACTGTACTGTATACTGTAGGCAATTCTAACACAGTGGTGAGTATTTATATATCCCAATATATCTAAACATAGAAATGAATGTAAAAATACTGTATCATAATTTTATGGGACCACCATCATATATGTGGTTCGTTATTGACCAAAATGTCATTATGGGGTGCATGACTATATATATTTTTTTTTAATACATGTATTTTATTATTCTTCATTACATTATTTCCCCCCCACACCCGTCCGTGATAAGACAGAATTGATTTACAGAAAAGAATACAGAAAACACCAAAGCTCCTGGTAGTGGGAGAGATTTCAAGTAGG
>CAUYRH010075643.1:0-11760 GCA_963574655.1 Perodicticus potto | reverse complement strand
TCCCAAGTAGCTGGGACTACAGGCGCCCACCACAATGCCTGGCTATTTTTTTGGTTGTAGTTGTCATTGTTGTTTGGCAGGCCCAGGCTGGATTCGAACCCGCCAGCTCTGGTGTATGTGGCTGGCACCCTAGCTGCTGAGCTACAGGCACCAAGCCAAGGATGAACTGTTGTAGAAGTTTTCTGTTAGCTTATTGGCACCACACAGAGGACTTTTGTGACATGAAAAGGCATGAAAACAGAATGAACCAGGGGCAGTCCCTGTGGCTCACACTTAGAATTTCAGCTACTTGGGAGGCTGAGGCAGAAGGATCTTTGGAAGCAGGAGTTTTGAGTCTAGACTGGGCAACAAAGTAAAACCTCCATCTCTACAAAAAACTTAAAAATTAGGTGACTATAGTGGTGCATGCCTCCCAGCTACTTGGGAGGCTGAACTGGGAGGTTCTCTTGAGCCCAGGAGTTCAAAGTTACAATGAGCTATGGCCACTGTGCTCCAGCCTAGGTGACAGAGTGAGACCTTATCTCTAAAATAATAACAATCATCATCAAAAGTTAAACTTCATGAGCAAACCCTAAAGAGGAATCACAGAAGCACATACAACCTATAAGATATAGGGAGATGTGGTGTATATCATGTGTGTGTGCTTGTATGTGTGTTTGCAAAGAAGAAGGCTATATTGCCAAGTATGTGAGTCTATTGCCCCAATTCCTTTAACATCTGACCACAACTATGAAGGTCTTAATTGTATGTAGCAGCTGAACATATTGCAGATCAAGTAAGGGCCAAAATCACCACACATACAGGAATCCCCCCATCACCTTCAGAACATGAGGCTATAGATTATACTTTAAACAAGTTCAAATTAGCCTAGATGGAAAAAAGGCAATGGCTTGTGTAATCTGAGATAGAAACAGGACACTCATTGAGAAAGGGGAAGGACCCCTGACCACTGTATCCCTACACTTCCAGCTACCAGATCCCAGCAATAACTGGAGTCCTCCAAGGTGAGAAAGGAAGCATTTGTAAACTTTATTTGTTCCTCCACCGAAGGGGAAATTTTGCTCCTGGTGTCCATATTTCTGATGTTTTCAAGAAACAATTTCAATGCAAACTGTATTTTCCTATGCCAGAGAACCAAAGTCATTAATTCTGTTTTGTTTTTTCCCTATTTTAGCTGGAACTATTGGACCTATAAGTGAGTTCCTTTTCAGTTTCCTATTTCAAACTCTCTTTGGACTTGTGTGGAATACGGGGACCTCTCTACGCTCTACCTGTTACCATTTCTACCCTACAAGATTTCTCTGTCATGTTTCTTGATGGTATTCAAATCTGCTGACACCTCCTGATGCTGAAGCCATCAGACAAAATACCCTAAATTGTCATTCCATTTATAGAACATGAGAGAGCTAAATTTCATTATTTATATTTTTACTTATTTTTAAACTACTTAAATTTCTCACTTAAAATGAATAGTAACAGCTCGGCACCTGTGGCTCAACGGGCTAAGGCGCCAGCCACGTACACCTGAGCTGGCGAGTTCGAATCCAGCCCGGGCCTGCCAATCAACAATGACAGCTGCAACCAAAAAATGGCCGGGCGTTGTGGTGGGCACCTGTAGTCCCAGCTACTTGGGAGGCGGAGGCAAGAGACTCGCTTGAGCCCAGGAATTGGAGGTTGCTGTGAGCTGTGATGCCACGGCACTCTATCCAGTGTGACAGCTTGAGGCTCTGTCTCAAAAAAAAAAATGAATATTAAATGACTTGACCTGTTGTGAAAGTCATGGGGCTTCCATGCTAAAGTTATCAGCAGTCCCACAGTAGTTGTTCTGCCTCTGGGTGACTTTCTTCATGATTTCTTTAGAAAGAATACTAGTGTTATGAAAATTCTGTTAATGATAAGCCACACAGATTTTTCTCCTTTTTGTATTTCAGTGCAATTCACACCTATCCGTAAGTATCAAGTCCACTTCTCTGCTCCCTTTCATATGTGACCTGCAAAGACTTGGGACTTGGGGCCTCATCTGCCCTGCTTCCTTGATACCATGTTTCTCAACTCTCCTTGCATTCCTGCTGCTCAGTTTCCAATGAGACTCTCCATGAAGCATTAGCCAAACCCACAGGTCAACATAAAAAATACAAAAGAAAAGAGCCATCTTAATAACAATTACAATGACTCATTAGCCAGGGAAGACAAACTTCCAAATAAACCATATGTCTCCAAGAAAATGATGGGGTGTGAGGGAGAAAAATGCAGGAAGAAAAATAGAGGCATAAGAAATTAATATAGAGTAAGTCTTTCCCAGTCCTCTGAAGGGTTTCAACCAGCACTGAAAACAAGCACAGGCCTCACATTCCTGTAGGTCCCCTGTACTGTGCAATAGGAAGCCTGCCTGAGGCTTACCTTATAAGCAGCACTTGATCTGCCCAGCCCCTTCTAGAGCAAGTGCTGGGAAACCAGTAATTCCTTCACAGTCATGAAGTGTACTGATATTTTTCTCTTTGTCTCTCTCCCTCCTTCTCTCTCTCCCTCTCTCTCTCTCACTGTCTCTCTCTCTCTCAGCTGGAGCAACAGGACCTATCAGTAAGTTTGTTGTCTAACTCTCCACCGTGGGGCATTTTAATTTCCCATAGTACCTTAAGGTTCTTTACCTGGTTTCCATGTTGGGATTTCAAGGGCTTGGAGCTCACATTTTCTTGGCCTTTTGGTTTTCTTCTACCTAACATTTTACTAAGTCATAAAGGATTCTGGGAATGTACATTTCACTGATAAATACAAACTGGAGGATGAACTCTTGTAGTTTTCTGCTGGCTTATTGGCACAACACAGAGGACTTTTGTGATGTGATTTAATGGTCCAAAGGGTTACCTCTGCTTAGTACCTTTGCAGCTACCCTCTCAGTGGATCCTATAAATTAGTGGTTCTCAACCTTCCTGATGCTGCAACTCTTTAACACAGTTCCTCATGTGGTAGTGACCCCCAACCATAAAATTATTATTATTTTCATTGCTACTTCAGGTGTTGCTACTTTATAACTGAAATATGTTTTCCGATGGTCTTAGGTGACCCCTGTGAAAGGGTCGTTTGACCCCCATAGAGGTCATGACCCAAAGGTTGAGAACCACTGCTTTAAATGGAGAGGCCTTTTACATGTATTAGTTTGCCATAGCATCCCAGCTAAAAAGTCAACATTTCTACTACCCAACTGCAGCTGAACATGAGCTTAGTGATACAGATTCTTAGTAAGGAAAGTACATAAATGAGAAATAAGGTCTCCAGAGCCTAAAATCACCCACTGATTTCTTTTATTTCTTGTTTGTTTGTGTGTTTAGAGCTCTCTCAAAAAACCATTGGTAAGTCATCTGAGTCTCAATTATAATGCCTTTTGGTCCTTCAGAATACTTAGAATGTCAGTCTTTTTTTATTTTAATGATTTGTGCCCACAGATTCAGGGATCCAGTGCTTCTGCCACCTTATAACCCCACCCAGAACTCCTGTAGGTTGGATTCACCCTGTTTCTGCAATAAAAAAGATATTAACTATGAAGCTGAAATACAAGGTGAAAAAATACCCCCAGAGATATGGTCTTTCCTGAGCTGTTTCCATTAAGTATACATATCTAGCTCTTTACATACGATAAAGACCTTTCTTTCTATTATTAGATTACCTTCACTTTGTAAACTAGTGGAAATTTTAAGTTACCTTTCATTTTAATTGCTCTGAAAACTTGTCTCCAAAATAGTTAGGTTCTATTTTCACCAACTTTTAACAACTTGCCCTATTATACTTTTCCATAGAAACATTATTCACAAAATGACTAGGTTCTGAGAGATAATTGCTCACAATTACATGTTTATAAACTAAAACCCATCTGTGTACAAATAGTTTGTTTCACATACTGGATTATAATATTATTAACAAAAATCAGGAATATTTTAAATTACTAAAGAAACATGATTTGAGTTTCCTCCATATTCATGTGATAGAATGAATAAGAGACCTATATCTGTACCTAGTCATGTTGTTTGAGCTATTAATAATGTTATTAATAATGTCTTAATAATGTTTTTCTAATACGCATGTGCATTTCCTGTTGGATCTACACAACTTTCCAACGGCAGTAGGTAAGACAGGTATAATACTCATATTTAAAGATACGCAAACTGAGGGTTAGGAGTCATTTCTTGAAAAAAAAAACTGAAGAAGGAGAAAGGAGGAGGAGGGAAGATGAGGTAGTCAATAATAAAATTCAGACCAAAGTTTTATAGATTCTTAGTTCTTTCCACTACCATTTTGGGTGTCATAATAGGTTACTAACAATGAATAAAATGAACTTCTAATTTGAGATTAAAGGTTTAAAAAGGCCGACAGGGAAAGACAATGAGAGAAAGAGCAATACAAGGAGAATGAAGATACAGGGTAAGGAGTGAGAAGCGGAAGAAAATTTTGAAAGAACAAAAGTGGGAAGAAAATTGAAAGGAGAAAGATTAAGTGAATTGGCACACGGGAGAAAAAAGAAGGGTAAATGGGCATAAATAAAGCTGAGAAAGGGAAGTAAAGCAAGGGTACAAGAAGTTACAAACTAAGAGAGGAAAGAGGGGAAAAAACAATAGGAGAACTAAAGAAACTAAACAAAATTTGAAGTGATAACCTATCCAAAGATTTAGTAACTTAGGTCAAGAGGGCAGATGTTCTAAGAGTTCTACTTCAGGAATCAAAGGCACATATTTACAGTTATAGTCAAAGCAAATACTAAATTACTTTAAAAATACCTAAATTTCTAACTTGCCCATGGCTCATAGCCCAGGATAATCAGAGCTGGCAAAACACCTTCTAGCTGTTTTACACAGAAAAAAATTCAGAGTTAAAGATTTAAGACTTATGATCATCAAGTGGGATAATCCTTACCTGTTTCTCCTTATGGAGAAGAGATTAGAAAATGATGATTGGAGTTCGCATGATACATGATTATACGTCTCTGCATAACCTGGACTTGCAACACCCTGGTTGCTCTTATCTGATTGTTCCTGACGATCTGTTTAAAAATAAAAATTTAAAAGTTTAAAAAAAGATTTAGGCTTATGGGTCCCGACTGGGATATTTATCATGGTGAGTGCCCTTGAAGTAAGGGACTACGGAAAAGAAAGACACTGCAATGCCCGCAGGGGGTGTCTTTTGAGATTCAACTAACCCTGCAGATTCGCAAAATTATCATAGCCCTCCCGGGCACCTATGCACAACAGGGCCTTGCCAACAGGGCACTATCAGCCATCTCTCTTCTGAAGGAGTACCCCTCACTACTCTATGATCTATGCAGGTATCCACATAGCCACCTAGGAACTATTCTCTTTGGCCTCCCATCAGTTGAGTGTGGGGCTTCCCTGGCTTAGAAGCCACACAGGTCCCCAGGAGCTAAAATCTCCTATAAGAACCCCATACACATTACCTGCAAGGATCTCCTAAGGAATATGCTCAAACATGAGTCACCACCCTCAGGGAAGGCCAAAGCTATGGCTTCGTAACTATTTATACTTCTCCCACTTCAGACAGAGTTTACTAATCAAGGATCATTCTTACATAAGTAATGACACCAAGTAACAGGCCTTCAATCTTTTTTTTTTTTTTGAGTCACCATGCCTGGCCAGGCTTTCAATCTTTATCAAGTCACCAGGGGTAAGAGCTAGAAAATCAATTGACAGCTAACTTCTCATTAAAAATTGAAGGTTTTCTTGGCCCTTTGCTTGCAGACACTAAAGCTAGTCAAAGCAGCAGTAACCACTCTGTCAGCACCCAATAGCTGAAAGTTACAAGAAGGGGGAAATGGATCATTGCCTCCTACCCTAATGCCTACCTGTGGAACATATTTGGTCAGAAATAAAGCTTTTAGTACACAAGTAGTCCCTTGAGAAAGTAGTATCTTCTATTTTACTGACAGAAAGGGTTTTACCTTTCCCTGAAATAATATTTATACCTAGTATCAACACCTGATAACAAAGTTTCACCTTTCCCTAATATCTCCAAGGTTGAAAAAGATCTTATAGAAGCCTGTATTTCAGGCTGAAATACTGCACTAAATGCTAAATATCCCTTTTGCTCTACAGTTAACATAGTTGGATTAGTTCTCCCTATTGACCTCATAACTGCTGTTACTTCCTCTCCTCTATTCTACCCCATAAAGCCTCATCCCTAGAAACAAATTAATAAAAACTATATTCTTCAATCAAATAACCACACTAATATGACAATTTGAATTTCTTTTTAGTGCAAACTACAGGACCTCTCTGTAAGTTGTCTGTATATATCTGTATCAACTTATCTCTGGTGGCTTCCTACTATGTCTAAAGGACTTTGGCTACAACTATTTACATTTCTGAGTTACAGAGGTTGAAAATGGCCAGGCACAGTGGCTCACACCTGTAATCCTAACACTTTGGGAAACTGAGGCGAGAGGATTGCTTGAAGTCAGAAGTTCTAGACCAGCCTAAGCAAGAGCAAGACCCCATCTCTACAAAATGTAGAAAAATTAACTGGGCATGGTGGCACACACCTGTAGTACTAGCTGTTCAGGAGGTTGACATGGGAAGATTGCAGGAGCCCAGCAGTCTTAGTTGCAATGAGCTATGATGACACCACTGCACTCCAGCCAGCGTGACAGAGTGACACTCTGACACAAAAGGAAGCTGAAAATCAGACTTTGAGACTTTCATTTTCCCATATCCTAACCATCTCTCTGAGCAACCAATCATATTTTATAGAAATCACATTACCTTAATGTTCATAATAGGCATATTTCTAATGATTATAGAAGTTTGTCAATAATCATCGTAAGAGTCTTCCAAAGTAAAGATGTAAGAGAGCGATCTGGAGAAGAATGTAAGAAATGAGCAGAAAACATAAAAGAAAGATGATTAAAAGAGTGAAACAAGAGTGATAGGAGGAAGAAAAGATGAGGGAAGATGAAAAAAGTAATACAATTAAGAATTTCACCTGCAGCACCTACGATGAAAAGCTAGAATTAAGTGGTTATCCTTCTAACTAAAACAGTTACAAGTTGTCTAGAGGTAGATCTGGCTCTTACGGAGAGGCTGTATAGTCCAGTAGCAGGGCAATACAAAACGTTTAATCCTGAATGCAGATTTAGTTATTCCTAAGAAAATTGTCTGCACTGCCCTCCTCTGGAAAACATCAATAGTACCAGTACTTTTTATGTTGAGCAGCCACAATAACTTGTTTGTTTCTATTTTTAGTACGATATAGCGGCCCCTGTGGTAAGTACCTTATTAATTTTTTCACTTCTGTGTTTCTTGATCTTCTACAGAGTCTAGAGAGCTTGTTCCTTGTCCTGAATGTGTTTGTTGCCAAAAGAGCAACGGTTTTAGACATAGTCTCCTGCTTCACAGTTTCTACCCGCTGAGAATTCTCCAGGGCTATTTTTTTTTTTAAATAGTTAGCACAGGAAGATCGCTTGAGCACAGGAATTGGCAGTTGCAATGAACTACAATGCCCCACTGCACTCTAGCCTGGATGACAGAGCAAGATCCTGTCTCTAAAAAAAAAAAAAAAAAGTATAGAAAAGAGTAAGAAATTCCCCCAGTAAGTCATGAATGGCTTATACAACAATATAGAAGAACTTTCTGAAGTAACAGAAAAAGAATTAAAAGGGCAGCATTTTACTTCTGAAGTGCTTCATAGTTTCTAAAAGGCCTACTCAAGGATAGTGCAGACAACATAGAGAAAATTAGAAAAGCAAATTTTAAAAATAAATGTAAAAGGAGACAAAGATCAATAAAATTTAAATAGAATGACGTCTTTTCAGTTTCCTGATGCAAGTCTACCAGGAAATACTAGTCAAAGCCTAGCCGACCCTGAATTCCCCAGTCTTCTCCCAAAGGCCTTTCTCTTTCCTCATGTCCCATCCTGCCCCCCAACTCCTAATAACCCTCAACCCCTCACCGCCCACCCACCCTTATACACACATACCCCACACATACACAAAGACAAAAATAGAGACAAGGAGCACTTCATGGAACAGGATATGACAGTAGTTGTGCTACAGTTAGAGAAACAGGCAGAAGCATCAGGCAACCACACACCCTACATGGAGGAGAACAAAGGGAAATTTCATATTGTGACTAACTAGGGAAAAGCCAATGTCAAAATCTAGGGTGTCGAAACAAACCCTTGGACATGGGAATCCTGAGTCTGGAAATTAAGCAAAAGCATTCCAAAAGTATCAGAAGGCAATATATTCAAATAAACATTTAATTCAGGTGTATTCAGGTATATTCAAATAAACATTTCTTCGTTAAGCCTGAGCTCCTACTGTGCAGGAGAAACTGAGCTGAGCACTAGAGATAAAGCCATGAATAAGAGAAAGAAGTAGTTGGTCCCCAGTTCCATAGAGTTTACAGTCTTACGAGATTATCTAGAAAAAAATGAACTCAAAATTGTTGAGATGGCAGGTAGCATCCAATACAACCACAACACTATAACCATTAAAACTTGATTTTCCTGCCCTAAATGCTGATTCTAAATATCCTTTTGATGAATGAATAAGAGCCATCACTTATTGACGATGCCCCTCAATCAAGGCTGCCTCTCTCGGCACTCATAATTATTGCCAAGATCTACTGCCTTGGAAGTTCTCATAATTCTTACAGAGAGAAAAAAATTAGAAGCCACCCCACCAAGAGGATCTCACTAGGGCTAAAGGAAGGAGCCCATCCAGTCCTAAAGTCCCCTAATAGCCACCATGTGTCAGAGGATCTATGCGGATACGTGGCCCTTCCTTTCTTTCCTGTTTAACTCCCTCACTCCTATGTGTTAACACTTTAAAAATATAACAATGCATAATTGAAAATTATAGGCTCAGTGCCTGTATCACAGTGGTTACAGTGCCTGTAGCACTGGTGGTTACAGTGGTTACAGTGCTAGCCACATGCACCAAGGGTGTCACGTTCAAACCCAGCCTGGGCCAGCTAAACAACGACAACTGCAACCAAAAAAAAAAAAAAAATAGCCAGGCGCTGCGATGGGTGCCTATAGTCCCAGCTACTTGGGAGGCTGAGGCAAGATAACCGCTTAAGCCCAGGAGTTTGAGGTTTCTGTGAGCTGTGACACCACAGCACTCTACCAAGGGCAACGTAGTGAGACTCTGTCTCAGAAAAAAAAAAAAAAAGAAAAGAAAACTATAATTATTTTTATTTCTTCCTAGATTTCCCCCAAATTATAGGAGATTGAGAGAAGAGTGAAAAATTCACAATTAAAATGTAAAAGATTTTAACAAAAATTAGTGTCTCCCAATAGGCCAAGTAAAGACAAACAGTAGGATGAAGACTTTTCAAATCAATGAACAGGTCAGGTAGGAAAGAGTGACTAAAGAAAATGAGATAGTATATAGAAGTACAAGTTTACATACAAGTTTAAGACATTATAAATCTTTATAAGTATTTCAAGCATTACCATCCCTGAATGGAATGAGAAGCATAAATAAAGCTTCACTTCAACACTTCATAGCCACAATCCTATCCCAGACCAGCAGAAACAGGCTTGAGGGTGCAAAGTACAAAGCAGAGCATTTATGCCCAGATATTGTACCATTCTCTTTACAGTTACCCTTTTAAAGCCTATCTTGGAGAACTGAGTTCTCTTGGCTCTATACATGCTAATTTCTTTTTTTTCTTTTTTCCCCTTCCATTTTTCCATCAGTGGAATCTTCAGACACAGCCAGTAAGTTCCATTCCTCTTCTTATATAATAGCTGCCTGTGGCTTCCCACAAGGTCTGGGATCTTTTTCTTCCTTGTTTGTTTCCATCCTGTGGGGTGTAGAAATTCATGTGCGCCCATCTCTTTTGCTTATTCCACTATCTAGGGGCTTCCCTGCCCCTTGAAAGCAATGAATAGAGGAAAATACCAACCCCACTGATCAACCCAAAACAAAATTTATACTGACTTGTCAACAAAGGAAGGGGAAGATTATTCACACTAATGAATAAAAGTTTGCATAGAATGGCAGAAATAGGAAAAAGGTAAAGGCAATACAGTTTAAAGAAATTACCAATCCCCTACAAGATTTCAAGCAGTTACTAGTCATTGCAGAAAGGAAAGAGACAAATCATCTCCCTTTGCTGCCTCCTATACTAAACAGGAGGCAGAATCCCCCTCAAGGCATGATGGCAGGTGTATCCCGCAGCACGGCACTCTATGCCCCTCCACTGAGGAGGCCCGTTCTCTTATGCCATTTCTCATATTTCCTCTCACAAGAGTAGCAAAAAAACCCACTGATTTCTCTTTTTGCTTTTCAGCTACAGAATCCTCTTGTAAGTTTGACTGACACTCCTCGTGATGAAACTCAATTGTCACAAGCAATGTCTAACACATTTCAAGCCAAAATTTATCCACCTATGTTGAGATACAAAAACTTAAAGTCCCAATTTCCTTGACCCCTTGTTGTTCGATTACTCAGAACTTCAGTAGCTTATTAATGAGTTTCTAGAACATTCACTGAGTCACATAAAAAATAAAGATTAGAGGAAAAAATTCTCTAAAATTGGCTGTAAATATTGTCAGATAGGAGGAGCTTTCCATAGAGAAGTAAAAAATGAGTAGGAGAGCAATGACACAGAGAACATTTCTGTTTTCAAGCTGGGTGTGTCTCCATCTACACAAGCAATTAGTAAGTAATTTGCTTCTCTGCTGTGCACTTACCAAAGTCTAGCAATGTCCACTGGAACTTGAATTCTAAGAACTTGAAATTTTTATTTTCTTAGACTTTGGCTGCTCCGTTATCCAGAATTCTACAAGCTGATAATTAGTTTTCTGGAAATTTCTAATGCCACTGATCAGAAAACCTTTTCAAGCAAGAATATCACTAGGAAATTTGCCATTATCATTTAGAAACAAATGAGTAGGTGAGGGTACAAGAAAGAGGTAATCAGAAAATCTCTCTGCTTCTTTTTCAGATGCAGAACCTCTCCATTCAGCCAGTAAGTCTGTATGTTCATTTAATTCTCTTCCACAGAACTCAGGTAGTCTCTAGTGGGGTCAAAGAGTCTATCTGGCCATATTAGGATACAAAGGGCTTAAGGTACATCTTGGCCTCTTACTGTCTCATTATCAAAACCATTTGGGTTACTCATAATGTATGAAAAAGTTCTTAAGCTACTAATTTACAAAAATATAGAGAGCACAAAAAGAATTACATAGTTATAAGAACCATCAACAAGAGATTGTCTACAGAAAAGGAAAACATGATAGAAGAGAAAGGAAGAGATAAGTTTCTGTAATGCTTTTTGCTTTGGAACTTCTGCCCTACCGCACCCGTTTAAATTCCTAGATATCTAAGGAGAATTTCCCTGACCATACAGGGATTTTAAGCCCTCAGATCTTAAATAATTATAGGGAAAAGATCAAACTTTACTGATTTGCCAACAAAATAAACAACAGAGGGGAAATTTTCTGAGCAGTTCATAATAATATATTACAAAGGACATCACAAATTGAAAAAAAATGAACAAGGAAGAAAGAGAAGATAACATTTTTTTCTCTGCTCTATTTACCAGCTGGGTCAAATACACTCGCCATCAGTAAGTCCATGTTTCCAACATTATCGGGTCCTAGAATCTCTCCTTTCCCTTTCAGTGCTAAGATTTCTGTACTTAGGGTACATATTACTTACCTTCCATTATCAAAATTTCAGTAAGTTATTTTTAATGACTTTTTCTAAATTCTGATTCTGTCAGTTCACATTAAAAGTAAACAAAT